>JAJMBI010000010.1:0-114115 GCA_030572815.1 Starmerella asiatica | reverse complement strand
TGTGCGAGGGACCTCGCCATGTGCTGGGACTAGGTCGCCACACTACTTAGCCACATTACTTCAGTTCCTTCTCTAAACGGATGGATTTCCTTAATCTGTTCTAATATGATGGCAGCATAATTCTACACGCAATATCTGATGTATAGCTGGCTACATGGGCTTTATGACTGGCAATTATGGGTCGAACTCGACCCGCAAGAAATCCTACATGTAGTTGGCTGTATGGCCCATGACTAGACGTATGGGTGCTTAGAAATCCTTTAGTCTGGGGTGTTCATTATTTCGAGCAGTATACCCATGATTAGCTGGGGCATGAAATCCCACGTGTAGCTGGCTGTATGGCCCATGGCTAGACGTATGGGTGCTTATAAATCTTGTACTCGGGGGTGTTCATTAATTTGAGCAGTATACCCTCACATGAACTCACGTGACTTATTTCTACAACGACCTCGACCCCTACTTGACTTGCTGCTTTTCGAAACGGATGGATTTCCTTAATCTGCTCTATTATGATGGTACTATAATACTACACGCAATTATTGGTATATAGCTGGCTACATGTGCTATTTGACTGGCAATTATGGGTCGAACTCGACCCGCAAGAAATCATACGTGTAACTGGCTATATGGCCCATGACTAGACGTACGGGTGCTTAGTGATCTAATCTTCTAGCCGGGGATGTTCATTATTTCGAGCATTGGCTAGCTGAGGCACGAAATCCTACGTGTAGCTGGCTGTATGGCCCATGGTAAGTATCGCAACGTATGTGTGCTTAGTAATCTAATATATTAGTCGGGGGTGTTGTTGGAGTAATTACCGTCAGGTGATCTCCAGTCCCTACTATATTAGTTCCTAAACCTTCCTATATACTTAACTTGATTTTACTGCGTAACTCCAGCACCAGTAGGTCCTGTTCCCAGCCACAATCTTCGACTTTTAACTGGCTGGCTTTGCCGGACACGAGGTACCGTTAACCTTGCGGCATCCCCTCTACTCCGACAGGTGTTCGTTATTTCCTAAGAAGTGCCTAGGAAGCTAGGGTCAGGGTACTGACGGCATTTCGAGTGCGTCAAGCCCAAATTTCGAACATGTCCGAAAAAGAACCAGTTGAGGAACCCCCCACGTTTTTTAGAAAAACGTTAGGAAGAGTGGATCGCAATGTATACGAATTAAATGCTGGCCGCATTAGATATTCCCAGAAAACATTGTCTGCTGTGGACTCATACCAAGGCGTGGGGCCTGCAGTAAGCCCCGACTCATACCTGCTTCGCCGGTACTCCAATTTAAGTTTTTACCCCTGGGTTGAACATCCGGACCTTCCCAATAGCGATTTGGTGCGGGCGATCCACTACTATTTATCCCAAGCCGCTTATGAGTTCCCAGACGGTGAGGCGTTTAATATCTACGATGGAGATGCTCTTTTGGCCATAGCAATTGAAGTCGAAGAGAAAATAAAAGAATTCATTGGTCCTAATAGTCATTTAGCATTTGCCCAGCCCAAGGAAACACCGCCGGGGCCTGAAATGGAACCCGTATTTGATTTTGGACACTCCAATGGATCGGAAGAGCCTGAAAATGAGAACAGTAATTTAGACGAGGCCCTAGAAGCTTCCAGTCGTTCAGAAGGTGCAGGCTCCCCTTCGGCATCAGAGGCTTCACAGTCAGACTCTTCGAATTCATCGTCTTCAGCAAGTTCGGAGGCTTCACAATCAGATTCAGACTAATTATTTATTGTTAAGGAACGTTTATTGCTATTTAAATATGAAATATTAAGATATTGTTACATTATTCTTCGATGATCGTAGATGTGGATCGCCCCATGTAGCGCGAGTTGAGATTCACCTTTGACAACGGTGACGGGAAGAGTGGCTGACGTTTACTGAGCGCAATTTCGTCTTCCTCTAAGTGATTGCTCAACGGTGAAGTGTTCGATATCACTGCCGCGAGAGCTGCCGTGGCCACGGATCGCACGCCGTTGGCTTGAAGGGCCCACATCGTGCGGAAGAACCGTTGGGCATTTTCGGGATCTCGGCCTCGGAACATGTAAGTCGCGGTATCGGTCTTGACCTCGGTGTCGTGCACGTTAATGCGGCGCACCTCGCACTGAGGAGTCACCTTCGTTTTCTTTTCAGAAAATGTCTCGTGAATGTTGATGACCGCCGAGGCGGACTCAACAGCAATAATTTCAGTCTTCAACTCCAGTTGCGACAGAGGCGTCCACCGTGAACCTTCCCAAATAGAGACCCAAAGATCACCCTCGTACAACAGCACGTCCGAAAGGTTGTTGGGCGACTGGTGCAGCAGGTTCTGTTTGAGCGTGGTTGACAACGACGGCGTGCTCAACGAACCGGCTGAAGACAGCGACGAGTACGAGTAGAGTGACCGTTTTGAAGCAAACGACGAGTAAGACGATGAGGCTGAGTGCTGGACGGCACTGGCCGACTTATTCGCATTCGAATACATGCGACGCGTCGTCGGACTAACTGGCTCGAGCAGGGTGGGCACAACTTCGACATTATCGCGAGATTCACGACGAAGCTGGCTCGGTGGCGATTCAGGAGTAACCGGCTCGCTTTTCTCCCCGGACTTAACCGTAGCTTGCTCCTTGCTCTCATCTTCAGCATCATCTTCGTCACTCTCTTCACCGAAGTAGTCGATATCCTGCCAATCACACGTGGCTTTTTGCACATCAGCTGGGTTGACAGCCGCAACCATTGTCGAGTCCGCCGTGGAGGGTGCTGTAGAGGCCGTCGTGGAGCCCGTCGTGGAAGGCGCGGCAGACGCCGTTGTCACAAGTGAGCGCGAGGACATCGAGCGGAACGAGAGCGCCGTGGCCGAATCTAGAGTAGGAACGGCAGCTGTCTTTCCGCCATTATTGGTTGAGTTCGCAGTGACTTTCTCATTCAACGTCGACTGGGAGGTGCTCCTCGAGGCCGGCGGGGTCGCGACCGTCACGGGCACCACCACCGGTTTCGGCAGCTTTAACTGCTCTTCTTGCATAGGCTTGACCTCTTCAGATGCGAGGCTACCAGCCTGGTCGACAGAATCTGGTGAACTCTCGCATTCCTCCAACACTGGCGAAGGCGTGGACGCTGGCAACGGGGACGGGGCGAGTTTGCTAGCCTTTCTCCGCGGTGGGAGAGCCGGAGCTTCCCTCTCTTTAGGCACAGACGACTCGGGCTGGCCACTGACCACAGATGCCGCAGTGGCAAAGGACTCCGTCGATGTCGAGGCCGAAGCAGGCGGAGTCGAGGCCGAAGGAGCCGAGGCCGAAGCAGGCTGCGCAGGACTGTCCACAACTGGCGATTCAACAATCGGCGACTCGGTAACCACCACCGAAGTCCGAGACTTCCCCCGTCCAAGTAGCATCTGCATGGTTTTCATAAATGGCTGTTTCATATTCATGGACATGCGTTTGGACGACGTTGCAGACTTCGCGCCAGGTGCCGGCGCAAGCGACATGGAGAAGCGATCAGTACGGGGCTTTTTCTGCTCCTTCCGAGAGCTGCCACTGTTCGTATTGACCGGCTTCTCCTTCAAGGGCACCCTCTTGGCCGACTCGTTGACCTCATCCTGATTAATGACAGTAGGCGGGTGGATCGAGATCGACAACGTTTTGTTCAGCACGGGGCCCGTCTTTGCCGAGGACTTCATTGCCGGCTTGAGCTTCCGCTTCGAAGAAAGTGACTTATCCGATGACGAACGGCTGGCTGACTTGACCGAGGACGACATAGTTGATGGCTTCGAAACTAAGATCGAGTTCCGCATCGACTTAACGCGCGCAGGCTTCGTCGGCGTCACCACAGGGGCAGGGATGCTGGGAGGATCACGCTTGACGGCGGCTTCACGGCCAGATTCGTAAGTGCTGATCGTGGCCGCCCGCGTCGTGCCGTAGCGTTCAACCGTTTGCTGGTGCTCCTTGGCCAAAATCGAGTCAAGACGGTGAGTGTGGGTAGCTTGTGCACTTTCCTTGACAGGAGTATTGCCAGTATTCGTTGAAGAAGTGTCCGAGGAAGCCGATCCATTCGCCTTTGCAGTGTCTCCACTCATCTCCTTAACTCCAGGGAAAACCGACGAGTTCTTGTTCGCGTTCGAGTTGTCCGGGTATAAATACAAAGACGAAGGACTCGGCGTGCTCTGATCACTGTCCATGTTGAAATCAGTAAATGAGAACGGCGCGGTGGGAGGGCGAATGTCGTCTCTAAAGGATTTGGGTTCAGGTTCACAATTATTCTCCGCGGCATTTGATGCATCCAACGTGGTGGTTTCAGATGTCTCAGAATCCTTAGGATCAGGGTTGGGCTCGTGCTGCTTCTCGTCTAAAGTGGAAAGCATAGCCTTGAGATCGTCCCCGAACCCATGGCCCTCCGAACCACCGAGGCTCTCTACTGGCTTCGAAAGGCTAAGGCTAATGCGTTGCATCGACTGTGACACGGGCATTGTAAGCGGCGGCATTGGTAAAGGCGCCAGAGGTGCCGGTGCCGGTGCCGGTAGTACAGATGCGGCAGGTGGGACCATAGAAGCTGCGCCCGTCGCGTACCCTGAGGTGGGCTGGGGCACGGGCACGAAGGGGTTCACCGGAACATACTGGGTTGGGGTCGACGCATAGTCGCCATACTGGGCATTAAGCAGCTGTGTGCGCATACGTGACGACCTTACATTCTTTGACGCACTAGCCACGGGCAAACCACTTGGAAAACCATTTAACGTTTGCGTCGAAGCAATTTCCGGCACATGCTGCTGAGGCACGAGAGGTCGCGCGCTTCGAGTATGCCGATCGGCAGTGCGGGCGTACGCTGAAGAGGCTGCATTAGCCGTAATGCCCTGCATTGAGTTCGCGGAGGGAATTCCATTACCATTGGCGCTCAAACTAGACTTAGTGCTCAAGCCAGAATGGACACTGATGCCCAAACCGTTAAAATACCCAGCAGATCCGCCCTCGGGTTCACCAGAAACCAGGCGCGACAAAATGCGCGACCAAACTCCGGTTTGGCTGTCGCGGTTGTCGTCGTTGATAGCCATTGCCGGATCCGTTTCCAACACGAGGCTCATGCGAGTAGCAAACAGCGTGAGCGTGTTGCCGTGGCGCTTAACCTCGCCGAATTCGGAACCTGAAATCAGCGGAAAGATCAGCTCGCACGTGTCGGCACTTTCTTGGAGATCGGAATTATTGCAAATAGCGAGCTTATCACTGTCTAGCAAAACGAGGTCGACCCAGCCGATGTGACGCGTGCGTGCACCGGACCGTTTAATACGGGCGATGAAGCTGCCACGCTCCACGACCCCGGCTTCGAAGCTTGGGCGGCTGGGACACGTCTCGCCCGTCGAGAGCGTCTCCATGTGCTTGCAAGTGAAATGCATCTTTTTTTGCTCGTAATTATTTCTCAAGCTTGTGAAACACCGTGCAGTTTGAATCAATGAAAGAAGGAGTGTGCACTACTATCCACTTCGCCCGAGTTTAGACTGGTAATGGCGACGGGGGATCGTAGTGATTTAAAACAGATCTGAAGCTGCAGGATGATCAGAGGTCAAAATAAGGTAACGAGTATCAAGAATGATGGGGACGTCCCGCGACGCGCCGATGCAGGGCGGCGCGACGCGACGCAACCCACGGGTTCGACCTCCCCACCCGAAAAGGGCTGCAGGCCCTCCCGAGAGAAGAAAGGGGTCCCCTAGCCCGCGTCTAATTGGGCATGAAACAACGCGGTTTAGCGCCCATAGACTCCGAGATCTTACCGTGTAGCTATAATTTTACGGCGATTATGTTTAATTCAATGACCTTTGAACTGATTTTGTTGGCAACTTCATAGAATTATGATGCGCACGGACCGTCCGTGCGGGTCAAACCCGTGCCCAGTTAGACGCGTGTAATTAAGGGCAAGGAGCAATTAACGCGACTTGCTTCTCCTTGAGGGTTAGGATTTCTTGACCAATGCCCGCATAGCTAGCCGACAGTAATCGGCCATCTCCACCTCTATGGCGCTGTGTCATCGTGTTGCCGCCCCCCTGCAACTACCCAATGGCTCCGGTGCTAAATATATTGCCCAGGCTTTTCAAATACCATAGATGCGCGGCGCATGCACAGTTCAATCACCATCGGCGCATAGACTCTAACGATCTTCCTAATTCATAAAATACTGATGTAGCGCTGCAAAAATAATATTTTATTTTTGGGGTGATTTTTAATTAAAGTAGTATTATTGCTACATTTACCGATACGGATAAATTTAGATCTGTTCCCCTGGAATTGGGCGGCCGAGGCTATCAACGCGCAACGCCTGGAAAGCGACCGTCTCATTAAAGTTGTTCAGGCTGGTTGACGTATTGTAATTCCACCATAAATCGAAACTCTTTGGGGACGAATCACTGATGTTGCACACGTTGGCATACACACGGCCCTCAATGCGCTGATCAACATAGTCAGAGAACTCTTGTAATGGGCACGACAGACCCGGTCCTGAATTGCACGCGTCTAACGGCACGACGGCCTCATTCAAAACTATGCGCACATAGTACTCTACGTCAGCCGTGGCATTAGTCGTGGTATTCGTGGAATTAAGTGTCGAATTAAAGCTCAATGGATATTCTCCGACCCAATTCGTGTTATTTGTTGCTTTCTGGCTGCACGCCAGCCGTTCAAACGTGAGCCGGCCTCCCATGGGCATGATGTCTGCAATATGGTAGCCCGAATCGGCCTGCAACAACGACTCATTAAACTGCGGGGCTAAATCTACCCCCAAAGCAGCAATAACTGGCGTGATGTTATCATCATGGGCAAAATTGAACGAAAGCGGCAACCTTTCCGGCCCCTCCAAAAGCAAAGTTCGTGTGGCATTCAAAAAGTTCGTGCCGCACGCCAATGCCGAGGGAGACCCCGGGCCATTATTACACCAGAACCGAGCCGAACCGTAATGTTCAAAGGCGACCCAAGCTTCCGGTGGGAATGCCTTGATCCAAGGTGAATCACCCCGCACATTCAGCTCGAATGCCACGGACTGCATTAGGTCAATGATGTCGTCCTTCTTAAGCTTCGTGCCGAACCGGGCATTCCAGTCATCGGCAACAGCCTTGAATTGAGCCAGTTTTTTGCCATTTCCGCACGTCGTTGCTGAAATCGACGTATTAAAGCATTCCGGTGTCAACGTGTTGGCTCCAATTTCATTAACTTCGGGTATAATGTTCAATGCTGCCGACGTCAAGTTGTAACCGAAAAATCCTTGCAAGAACCGACGAGCAGTGTCAACAATTCGTTGCGTGCCACTCGCAAAGACAGGAGTGATCTGTGTGGGATCCCATAAATGGCCGTAGCGCGCGACATACATCAAGCCGGTTAAATAACCGGTGTGCAGCCCACTATACGGCCCCATAGTGCTTTCCTCACCGACAAACCCATCGGTTGTGGAAGTATACGGCTCCCAGTAGTTTGCAAACGCAAGCTCGTCGTAAAAATTCCCCCTTCGTTCAGCAATTTTGTCCCAAACAGCTACGAACGCCTGGGTGCTGGAAAGCGAAGGATACCGCTCGCCGTGGCGATGGTACATCACTACTTGGTCAATTGAGCACTGCCGTGGAGGATCCAGGCTGAGACCAATGCCGCGACGAGTAGAAAACGGGCCGTAGTTGCCGGTCATTTTCAACACATTCGTGCTGTCGGAGAAATCCTGTTTGTACGGCGCTAGGGGGCCATACGCCAGGGCCAGTGAGCAAACTACTAAATTAGCGAGCATTGAGTGCGGGAAGTTTATCTTTGACCCACGTGTGACGATATATATATCTGACTGGAAAACTGGGAACTGGCGAGCTTAATTCAGAATTGTAAACATGTATAGAGAGCTATGTAGCACAAATAATGGACCAGTGCTGTTTAATTCATTGTTGTTTTAATGGTAATGGCATGTAATTGGCCTGTTCGGTGCACGGTCTTATCGTTGGCCTCTTATCGCTACGGCTGTGAGCATGTGCCGCGGCATGCCGCTGCGGTCACGTGTCAACAGCATACCGTACGGCCTACAGGGGCACGCCAGCCAACAGGGCTACTACTACAGCACTACAGCACTACAGCACTACAAACCACTAAATAGGTATAAATAGTCGCTAAACTAAATAAATAGAGCTCAGTCACTACACGGACCTACACGATGATACTTCACGATAAAACTTCACGGTTCCCTACACATCCTACAGCCGTTACCTCACAACCCTTGAACTACAACAGTGCGTGTCCGTGGCCAATGAGACTCTAAGAACAATACGTAGGCACCTAACAACAGTTAAAACTACTGTCTAACTATACTGCATACTTTCAGCAGCTCCTCGCTTTACTGCAGGCCTCACAGGCACTACATACCGCGAGCGCGGTCGGATAGGACGAGGTGCCCCACGGCAGTACAAACTAGCAAAGCCTTGCTGTTAACAGTACATCTACATAGTATACAATCAAACCAGGTATTCTATCGTGCTATATCACACCGGCACGGCCCCCCCTCCCGGCATCACCCCCATGGGTCATTAGCTAACCGCCGTATTCCTCCCAACTGGGCACTGAAACACGACCTCCATTTGTTTGGGTTTATTTACACCCCCGCCCCACACCGACACCATCCTGACAAAATGAGAGAGATCGTGTCCCTGCAAGTAGGCCAGGCCGGCAACCAGGTGGCCACGGCGTTCTGGGAAACGATTATTAAAGAGCACAATCTCGATTTCGACGGCCATTTGCAGCCCACGGCCGGCGCGCTCAACGACCGCATCGACGTGTTTTTCCGCGAAAGCGCCGCCCGCAAATACGTGCCCCGCGCCGTGGCGGTAGATTTAGAGCCCGCAACCTTGAATGATGTTCGCAACGGCACGCTCGGCTCGATTTTCCGCCCCGACAACATGATTTCCGGCCAAACCGGTGCCGGCAACAACTGGGCCAAAGGCTGGTACACCGAAGGCGCTGAGCTGCTAGAGCCAGTGCTGGACGTTGTTCGGCGCGAGGTCGAGCAGTGCGAAGCGTTGCAAGGCTTCCAATTGACGCATTCCGTCGGTGGAGGCACCGGCAGCGGGTTGGGCACGCACCTGCTCAGCAGCATCCGCGAGCTTTATAGCGACCGGATGATCTCGACATACTCGGTAATGCCGAGCCCCAACGTCAGCGACACCGTTACGGAGCCGTACAACACGGTGATGGCCCTGAACTATTTGGTGGATTCGAGCAATTCCACGGTGTGCCTGGACAATGAGGCTCTGCACCGGATCTGTTTACACAATTTGCGGATCAAGCAGCCGACGCACCATGATTTGAATCGGCTGATTGCCCATGTAATGTCCGGCGTCACCACGGGGTTCCGGTTCCCGGGGCAGCTCAATGGCGATCTGCGCAAAATGGCGGTGAATCTGGTGCCATTCACGCGGCTGCACTTCTTCACGTCGGCATTTGCGCCGTTGATTGCTCCTTCGACGCAAAGTTTCACGCGGTTGTCGGTTCCGGAACTCACACAGCAGCTATTTTCGCCAGCAAACGTGATGGCCGAGTGTGATCCGTCCACGGGGAGGTACTTGGCGATCGCCACGATGTTCAGAGGTGCAGTTTCCACCAAGGAAGTGGATGACTGCATCCAGATATTCAAAGAACGCAACCGCGACCTGTTTGTTGACTGGATCCCGGACAACTTCACGACATCGGTGTGTACGGCGCCTCCGCATGGCTTGCAGTCGTCAGCGACGTTTGTGGCGAATTCCACAAGTGTGCAAAACCTGTTCAATCGGTTCCTGACGCAATTCTCGCAGATGTACCGGCGCAGAGCGTTTCTGCACTGGTTCACCGCTGAGGGTATGGACATTTCCGAGTTCGAGGAGGCCGAGTCGAACCTCGTGGACCTTGTTCGCGAGTATAACCAGTACCAGGTGGCAACGGCCGCAGACGAGTACGACGACATTGACGTTGAGAATTAAAAAAAAAAATAAGTAGTTAGTATTTATACCCCACATGTGTAATAAGTAGCAATTTGGTTATGTAGAGTTTTCGAACCTGATTTCAGGGGTGCATAACCAGTAAGACTACAATATAACCAGTAATACTGCATAACCGGGGTAGGGTAGGGTAAGGTGTATTTACATACTACTCATGCGTGACCTCGCAAATGAGGTCGCCGCCTTCGATCGACTCGCCGCACTGCACTTCGATGCGGGCAATGTGGCCGGTGACCGGTGCACTAACCGACATTTCCATCTTCATGGCACTGAGAATGGCCAAAGTGTCGCCCTTGTTGACGTGGGCACCAATTTGTACGCGCACGTCAACAACCATACCGGCCATTGGGGCACCTACTTGTCCAGGATGCGTGGGGTCGGCCTTGGGGCGGCTCACTGTTTGCACTGTAGCCAGCCGGTCCTCAACGGTGATCTTTCGCATCTCGCCATTGAGCTCAAAGAACACTTCGCGCATACCTGTTTTGTCGTTAAGCTCGGAGACTGCAAGGCACTTGATAACCAGCACTTTGCCTTTCGAAATCTCAACCTCATAGGGCCGGCCCAGTTCGGGACTAGCCAAAAACAACGTGGTGGGAACAACGCTCATGTCACCGTACTGTTTACTAACTTCCATAAACTTCTCATAAACCTTGGGGAACATGATGTAAGAAGCGACATCGCACTCGGTAACGCCTCGGCCGTACTTCTCCACCAGTGTCGCCCTCAAAGCGTCAATGTCGAGGGGCGGCAACAAAGCACCGGGGCGTTTATTGAAAGGTTCACGCTTTCCCTTCAGCACATTCGTACGTAAAGGTTCCGGGAACCCGCCATAGGGAGTGCCCATAAGGCCCTGGAAGAAGTCCAAAACCGAGTCGGGGAAATCAAGCTCAGAGGCACGACGCTCCACATCCGCCGGCGTCAGCTTGTTGCTGACCATGAACTGGGCCAAATCACCAACAACTTTCGACGTTGGCGTCACTTTAACGATATCGCCCAACAGAATGTTTGCGTCATGGTACGCCTTCTTCGTGGCCTGCCATTGGGCACCGAGCCCGACCTGGCGCGCTTGGAACAACAAGTTCGTGAGCTGGCCACCGGGGATCTCGTGCACGTAAACTTCGGGATCAGGACCTTTAAGCTCAGCATCGAACGGGGCGTACAAAAGCCGCATCTGAGCCCAGTACTGGTCGAGCAGCCGCACCAGTTGCGGATCAATACCCGCGGGCTGCTTAGTACCATCAGCAATCGATGCCAGAATCGCCGAAATGCTCGGCTGGCTCGTCATGCCGCTCATGGAATCCGAAGCGGCATCCACGACATCAGCCCCAGCGCGCACGGCAGCGACCATGGATGTGACACCCGTACCTGCGGAGTCGTGCGTGTGCACGTGGATCGGCAAGTCCGGGAATTCCGCCCGGATGGCAGTAATCAGGATAGTAGCTGCCGGGGGGCGTAACGTACCGGCCATATCCTTAATGCCCAGTACGTGGGTACCGAGTTTCACGATATCTCGCACCAGTTTCAAGTAATACTCCAGGTTATACTTTTTACCTGGTTGCAGCATGTCCCCGGAGTAGCACATAGTTGCCTCAACAACACCACCGGCATTTTTAACAGCACGAACACCCACGGCGATCTGCTCCAAGTCGTTCAGGGCATCAAAAACGCGGAATATATCAATCCCGTTGCGTTTCGCTTGGATGCAGAAATGTTCGATGGCATTATCCGGCAACGAACTGTATCCCAAACCATTGGCACCCCGCAGCAGCATTTGGAAGGGGATGTTCGGCACTAACTCACGCAGTTTCCGCAATCGCGCCCAGGGGTCCTCGTAAAGGAACCGCATGGCAACATCAAAGGTAGCGCCGCCCCAGCATTCGAGCGAGTATGCGTTGGCCAACGCCACACGAGTGAGGGGTGCAATAGCGGCCATGTCCGTGGTGCGTACGCGCGTCGCCAACAAACTTTGGTGGGCATCGCGCCACGTCGTGTCCATAATAAGTGCCCCGTCATGCTTACGCACGGCCCTGGCAAACGCCTCGGGCCCCTCTTTCAAAATGAGGTCACGCCAGCCACTTAACTGCTCAGTGTTCACCGATTTAGGGATCGGCGGGACCGTTACCGAATCGATTTGCGGCGCGCCGCGTTGCCCGGCCACTTGCGGGCCGTTTACCTTGATATCAGCCAGGTAAGTAAGCAGCCGGTTCGCGCGGTTACGGAATTTGATGAAATTGAACAGTGACGGGGTATCATCAATGAACGTCGTCCAGCATTCCATGCGCATAAACGTTTCATTGATCAATAACGTTAGTAAAAACGGAATGTTCGTTTTCACGCCCCTGATTCTAAACTCGATCAACGCCCTTAACATTTTCCGCCTCGCAGTTTCAAAAGTAGAGCCAAGGCATGTACATTTTACCAACAGCGAGTCGTAATACGGGTTAATCACACTTCCCGTGAACCCGTTACCGCCATCGAGCCGCACTCCGTTACCACCGGTACTGCGGTACACCTCAATGCGACCCGTGTCGGGTTGGAAACCACGCGTAGGGTCCTCGGTGGTGATCCGGCACTGAATCGCAGCTCCGCGCATCGTCACGACATTCTGCGTCAATCCCAAATCAATTAGCGAAGCACCCGCCGCGATCTGGATCTGAGCAGCTACAATATCTATCCCGGTAATCTCCTCGGTAATCGTGTGCTCCACTTGGATCCGCGGGTTAATTTCAATAAAATAGTGCCGATTTTGCTGATCCACCAAAAATTCGGCAGTTCCAGCATTCCGGTAACCAGCAACTTCAGCCAATCGCACAGCGTCACGCAAAATAGCTGCTCTGACTTCCTGCGACAGTGTAATTGCTGGTGCTACTTCAACAACTTTCTGATGCCGTCTTTGCACTGAGCAGTCTCTTTCGAAAAGATGGATCACATTCCCGTGGTGATCCGCCAGCAATTGAACTTCAATGTGCTTGGGGCGGTCCAGAAACCGCTCAATGAAGACGGTGCCATTGCCAAACGATGCCACTGCTTCTGAAGAAGCGCGGTCGAATGCTTCCTCAATTGATTCACCCTCGCGCACTACACGCATCCCGCGTCCGCCACCGCCAAATGCGGCCTTGATAATAACTGGGTAGCCATATTGTTCAACAAACGCGCGGGCCTCCGCCGCTGTGGCAATAGGGCCAGGGGTTCCGGGGACAGTGGGCACGTGAGCACGCTCTGCCAGCTTACGAGCACTCACCTTGTCGCCCACAGCATCGATCACTTCGGCTGGGGGGCCAATCCACAGTAAACCAGCCTCCACGGTTTTGCGAGCCATTTCGCTATTTTCACTTAAAAACCCGTAGCCGGGGTGGATCATGTGCACACCGTGGTGTTTAGCAATTTTGATAATTTCATCAATTTGCAGATAAGCTGCAACGGGGCCATACTGTCCCGGTTCACCAATGACGTAGGCCTCATCCGCTTTCAAACGGTGCATTGACAAAATGTCTTCGTGCGCGTAAATGGCAACGGTGACCATTGACAGCTCATGAGCGGATCTGAACACGCGCGTGGCAATCTCGCTGCGGTTGGCAACCAGCAATTTATTGTTAGTGCCAAGCACAGCAGAATCCACCCGGAGGGTGTCGATTTGACTGAGCTCGCTATAGTTCACGTCCATTGGCGAAAGATCGGGCTGGTAAATGGCCTTAAGTAATGTACTATATTTGGGGTAGGGGAGGGCGTGGGGGAGCCGCGTGGCTATTTTGACTCATCATCGTAGGGGCACGGGTGATGGAATGTGGTGCCATGAAGGTGCGACATTAAGCAAATTTGGGGTAATTTAAAGGGCAATTTATATAGTATATGGCCTAATTAACGAGTTTAGAGCTATATTTGGCGCGCTGAAGGGTGAATGGCAGCGTTATCACTACTAGGGTTGGGGCAAGTCAGGGCATAAACTACCGCAATGCATTTAAAAAATTTCAAATTTCATCGGTGAGTGGGCTGATGTGTGAACATATGGGCGATCAACACCCCACACTGATTTAGAGAGAGGAAGTATATATACTGGGGGATACACGGCCGCGTGCGTTCAGCATTGGTGGTATAAATTAAGGCGCGTTGCGCTCCTTTGATTGACTATGTACGTCACTCCACATGCTGGGCGGGGGCACTGCACCGGATTGGGACCGGAACATGTTTTTCCTTAGGCCCGGCGCTGCGTAGATCAGGGTTCTCATAGCCGCGGGCGTTGCAATGGCAATGCATACGTCCCAACGTTGCCCTCACCTACGTATTTAATAAAGGCGGTGCAGTCAAACTGTGGCGTATGCGCTCTGCTAAACGAAATATCTTACCAGCGCGTATTCCAAACGCGCTAAAACCGTTGGTATGTGCGGTATTTATTCTGAGCCATTTTATAGCCGCTGCCTCGCACATGTTCGTCATATGGCCGTTTCATAGGCTACACAGTCCTCGTATAGCAGTTTTATCACGTTAAATAGCCGGAATCATGTTGGTTGTGACCTCGGTGTTTAAGAGCACGCTGTTTCCTCATTTAGCGTGCACACATAATCAGTACATACCCGAGTAAAGGCGTACCAACGCATATAGCGATGAAATGGCTTACCGAGCAGCATTCATCGATCAGTATATAAACTACAGCTAAGTGTAATCATTTGGCCGTTTCTATGTTCATGAGCAGGGCTGTTTCCCCATATTGTGGGTAGTCGGACTGGCCATCGACACTACTCATGTCGGTTAACATATCCGAACTTCCGAACCATATCATGTAGCACAAACGATGCACGCGTGTACGTATACTGCATTGAGTTCTAACAGGTCTATTGCGTCAAGATTCCACCGTCTTACAATTGTTGAACAATTCCTTTTTGGACCACTGCTCCTTACTATTCAGCTCATAAGTCTTCTTCACTGTACAGTCGTCATACTGTCGGAGTCGAGGTACTGTTAACCTTGCAGCATCCCTCTACTCCGACACATACACCTTACTTGTAAGCATTCACGAATCAGTATAAACTACAGCTAAGTATAATCATTTGGCCGTTACTGTGTTCATGAGCAGGGCTGTTTCCCCATTTAGCGTGCATAATTAGTAGGCTCCTAAGTTAAGACGTACATAGATGCACATCAATGCAACCAGATGGCGTACTTATAAGCATTATACCGATCAATCAAACAATATACACTATCAAAATAACTATAATGCATAGACGTCCCCCAAGGTGTGTGCTTTGCCAGGTGGGACGGGGGTCAGGGTGAAATTTCAGGCAGACTTTTTTTTCAGTATGAACCGTGGAAGAGGAGGCTTTAGAGGTGGCCGTGGCGGCCGAGGCGGGTTCAATGCAACTCCGCAAGGTCCTCCGGACCAGGTCGTTGAAATGGGTGCGTTTTTGCAGCCGTGTGAAAACGAGATTGTTTGCAGATCCACAAATGTCAAGATCCCGTACTTCAACGCCCCGATCTATTTAGAAAATAAAAGCCTTGTGGGCAAAGTCGATGAGATTTTAGGACCCATCAATGAGGTGTTTTTCACGATTAAGCCCGCTGAAGGTATCCAGGTAGCGTCGTTCAGTTCCGGTGACAAGTTTTTCATCGGCACTGATAAACTGCTGCCTTTGGAACGCTTCTTACCAAAACCTCCGGCACCGAAGGTAAAACGCCCTAAAAGTGCCGGTGGACGTGGCGGCTTTGCTTCCCGGGGCGGTGCTCGGGGTGGGTTTGGTGGCAGAGGCGGTCAACGTGGCGGTTTCGCACGGGGCGGCCAACGTGGTGGCTTTTCTGCCCCGCGTGGTGGCCGTGGAGGCTTTGGCAATCGTGGAGGCTTTAGTGACCGGGGCCGGGGCAACTTTGGCGGCCGTGGCGGCAGCCGTTTCTAATATTTATAATTACATCTATGCCAAGAGCGATCTATTCCGACCCAATGAGGGATTATTAGTCTTGTACTTCGAGCAACCTCGATCGGTGCATTGCCCGCAATGAGTCGAGGCTGTGGATGGTTACGCCGCGGCACCTCAGCGATATGTATTCTGTATAGCAACCCCGATGTGGGGATCTATTTATGTATTATCTTTGCAATCTGGAGCGAACTGATTTAAATCAAACCAAAGCGATCTGATGTATAGCAACCAGGAGCGATCTCATGATCACCTTCTTGATTTGAGCAGCCCCGATGTTGGGATTTAAATACATTACTTGTGTAATTTAACAACCTGGGATCTATGTTTGTATATCGAGCAACCTGGGATTTAACTATGCAGCCCGGAGCGATGTGCATTACTTATGTATTTCGATCTATGTACATTGCAACTCTTAGGGTGCTGAGTATCTAATTTGGCAACTCGAGCAACCCCGAGAGCTGCAATATGTCTGCTCGTAATTCATCGATGCCAAATCTGTGCTTGGCTGAGGTTACATGCAGCTCCGTGGGGGCCGGCACACCAAGTTCTTGGCAAAGCGTTAATTGCTGATCCAAAATAGGTGCGAATTCAGGCATGACACAGATTTCAGTGGATGACTTATTGAAGTATTTGCCCTTTAGATCGGCCTTTGTTATTAAAAACGTGAATGGAACGCCGAATTGAGTAAGTAGCTGGGCAACTGCGGCATCATCAGGCGATACACCGCGCATTGCCGGCGTCAAAATGTATGCCTGCCGTACAATGCTGGCATTTCTTTCTAAATAGTGGGTAACAACTTCACCCTGCCTCAAATTACTCTTGAATCCGTAACCGGGAGAATCAATAAGGCGCAAGTACCTTGGCAGTGTGTACACGCTCAGGGTAGTGGTGAATCCTGCCCGTTTAGAAACGCGGGGGATCTCTGGCTTGGGCTTTGTGCCCGATCGGGTAGGCTGGGGCACGGTACCCAAGGGTTTGGGAGCACTTTTTAAAGCAGGGTCCAGCAGTCTCGCCAGCAACGAGCTTTTCCCGGCATTTGAACTGCCCAGGAATAGAAATTCAGGGAGAGTAGATTGCACGCGATCGAGCTGAGAAACCAGGCCGTACTGATCGGTGAGCCGCGCCTTGTGCTCAAGAAATAACTGCCGCGCCCGTTGCACCACGCGAGGTTGCATAGACCTAGGGATAGGGTTTAAGGAGAAGGTAATGGTAAGCGCTAATGAGATGAGGCCGTTTATCAACCTGTCCGTCGGAGCTGATCGGCGAGACAAATATCGGGCGGTTTGTGATTATAGGTAAATATGGGCTTCTATTTATAAGTTAGCTACGTACATACATTATCCTACCCTGCGATCTCGATCAGCCTTATCGACCAATGGTGGGCTGGGACAATTGCCGGTCAACGTGCAGATAACCGGGAGCGGCGCGAACTGATAAGGGTTTGCGGTAGATAAGCGGTGTACAAATACAAAGCCTAAAGCGCCATAAACAGCAATGAAAAAACCAAGTTTATACGATGTGGAGTCCGTAAACTCGAAAGCAGAGCTGCAAAATGAACTTGACGTCGAGCTGCTCGAGTCAATGGGCTACAAGCAGGAAATGAAACGCAGCTTTAATTTGTTGTCGATGATCGGCTTCTCATTCTCAATTCTAACCTGCTGGAGCGCATTGGCCGGGTCACTGGCCCAAGTCATGCTGAATGGCGGATCAGCAACGTTGATTTATGGATGGATCGGGTGCTGTGCGTTCTCGATGTGCGTCGTTTTATGCATGGCCGAGCTGTGTTCAGCCTATCCTGTGGCCGGCGGGCAGTACTCCTGGTGTCTCATGCTGGCCAAAACCACCAAATGGGGCCGCGTAGTTTCATATATATGCGGATGGATCCAATTGAGTGGATTGATTGGCATGGTCGCGGTGGGTTGGTACGTCGGGGCCATCGACATTGCCGCTTTGGCAAACCTGAACAATCCCAAATTTACAGTACAAAACTGGGTAGTCGCTTTAATTGGTTTGGGAACCGGTGTGCTCGCCGTTTTCGTGGCCCTATTCGGCATTGGGATTCTGCACCATATTTCGAAGGCGGCGCTGGTATGGAACATTGGCGGGTTTGCTATTTCGATGATCGTCACACTGGCATGCGCCGCACCTCACTTCCAATCTGCGAAATCCGTGTTCACGAGCACCGTGGCTAATGGATGGTCGAATAGGGCCATGGCTGTGATCCTCGGCATCATGCAGTCGGCATTTGGCATCGCCACGTACGACAGCGTTGCGCATTTAACCGAGGAAACCGAGGATGCCGCACGGCAGTGCCCGCGAGCAATGGTGATGGCCGTTATTATTGGGTTTGCCACCGGTTTAGCATTCATTATTTCGCTGATGTTCAGCATTCAGGATTTGGATGCTGTCGTGAACACGCCTACGGGGTTCCCGCTATTGGAAATTTACTATCAAGCTACCAACAACAAGGCCGGCGCATCATGCCTCGGAACAATTCTCGTTGTGGGCCAAGGATTCACAAACATCTCGCTGATAACCGAAGCGTCACGGTCTGTTTTTGCATTTGCCAGAGATGGGGCGTTCCCTTTCCACGTCAATAAATGGCTGATGGCCGTGTCGCCGACACTGAAGCTGCCCATTCCGGCATTAGTGGTATCTGGTGCCATCGCTGGGGGGTTAATGTGTATTCTGTTTGGCTCAGACACCGCGTTTTTCACCGTGATGTCCATTGCCACCGTTGGGTTATACATTTCGTACCTGATGTGCGTGTTTGTTTATGCATTACGGGCGAAGTACAAGAAACCGGGTTACTACAATCTTGGCAAGTGGGTAGTATGGATGCAGGTCCCCGCTTGCGTCTACCTTGTGTTTTGCATTATATTTATGTTCTTCCCCACCGAGATTCCCGTTACATCGAATAACATGAACTATACTTGCGTTGCTGTCGCGATTGTCGGCGTTTTAGGCCTCGTGTCGTGGTTCGGCGGGGCGCGTACCACCTATATCCATGACGTGCAGGTCGAGGTCATTGATGGCACCGAGCCTTACAGCTTAGAAGAGGAGAAGATTGATAAGTTTTAATATGTGTAAACACTGTTTAGCCTTACAGTTGTACGGTTATATGGAGATATTGAGGCCTGCAGCAGCTTGGAAGTGATACATCCATTGCTTAGCCATACAGCGCCATAAACGTAAATGGAGATATTGAGGCCTGCAGCAGCTTGGAAGTGATACATCCATTGCTTAGCCATACAGCGCCATAAACGTAAATGGAGATATTGAGGCCTGCAGCAGCTTGGAAGTGATACATCCATTGCTTAGCCATACAGCGCCATAAACGTAAATGGAGATATTCAGAGCCTGCAGCAGCTTGGAAGATTCATAAATACTAATATATACATGCCTTGTTGAGCCATACAGGTCAATAGCGCGGAGTATGCAATGTGACCGGCCACCCGCTGGGTTAGGCATTAGGCGGTATTTACAATCAAAAACAAGGGTTAAACAATCGGCACCCCTGGCACCAGCAGCCCATGAACCGATGAGTTATTTCATAGTTATAACGACTTTAACAACAAACATAACCAAATAGTTTTATGTCCCAATTTCCCTCGCCATTTTAGATGGATTTATTACCACCACAACAGCCACCGCGGCAATGCCGACCCCCGCGGTTTGCGTCTCGTCGTGCCCTCCCCTAACATTTGTATTCCCGCACCCATCTTAACCAACTCATCAGCCCCCCACCAGTTAAATCCATCGAAATGCGAGTGCGAGTCCCCATCGCGGTAGTGTTTGTGCTCGGCTGCATAGTTGCCGCATACCTGGGTTTAATGCAGCCCACGCCGGTCACCACAAACCAGGATAAGCTGACGCACGTAGCTGTGTTTTTCGTGCTCACCGTGTTGTTTTACTGGTCGATCGATACTGTGCGAAAACGGGCGGTGAATTTAACTTTGGTGGTTTGCTGCATTTGCGCCTCGATCGGGTCGGAATTCTTACAGCATTTCGTGTCACGCGCCCAACGGCGGTTTGACATCAACGACATTGCCGCTAATCTCGTGGGGAGCATCTTTGCAACGGTGCTGTGCTCGCTGTACCATGGCCGCCTTAATGAGCGGCGGAAGCGGGCGCGGTATGATAGGGTGCGTCACGACATAGAGGGTTCTGTGGAGCCGGAGCCGGCGGAACGCGTTGAGTTGAGCACGATCTAATTATTTATACTACGTACTACATTTGTACTACACATTGTACAATACACTTGTACAGATACAGTTACATACATGCACACTTGTACCGTTACACTTGTACAGCTAGTTACTTGTACAGATACAGTTACATACATGTACACTTGTACAGGTACACTTGTACAGCTATACAGCTAGTTACTTGTACAGATACATACATGCACACTTGTGCAGGTACACTTGTACATGCCATGTGCCTCCACTATGGGTCGAAACGTTTAATGTACAAGGGGTTAAATTTGTTAATGTGCATCCTGAGGGCAAATCGACAGGCTCAAATGGCATTCTTTCCACAGGGACCCTACTCATCTACATGATTGTACTTCTATCCCAAGTCATTTGACTACATGTTTCTCCCCACATATCTTCTCAACGTCTCGTGCTTCTCACTTGCATCGCATCATACACTCGTGCATCTCATTAATACACTATCAAGATTGTACGAGCCTGCTTGTTGTTTATTTTCACTTATTTGCAGCATACACCTGACCGGAGCAAGGTACGCTCGGTGACTTACTGTAGTATGGATGTGAGTACTATGATGAATGTATTAAACGTTAGACGATAGAGGCCGGGCTTGTGCGTCCGCAAGTACGCGAAGTGGCGGTAACCACACATCGTAACGTACGAGGATCTCTGTATGCATGTGTAGCGGCATCAATTCCAGGTCTGACATAAATGCGGCATAAACACTACTTTTATAACCTACGCAAATTCACAATGCATTACTACGCGTTGCACGTCTTCTTTTCATCAGAAATCGCTAGAATGCGATGCTGAGCACGATTCTGCGCATCGAACTTGCACAATTGGAACCAATTCTTTGACAATAGCAATTATGCCGGGGCTCTGACGCTTTTCGTTGACAATGTTCCACGTCCACGGTGCACGCCTTTAGCTGTTCATCATGAACCACGGCCTCTATAGCGCTGCACCTCCACATAGCCATACAGCCATATACTTAAAGCACGCAAAGCACCTAAAGGCCATAATCAGCCATAAGCAGTCAACAACGTCAAGTATCCACCTTAAAGTCATCTGTACACTGGCTGTGACAATGTCAGCTTCAAGCAACGTACATAGTCGCCCATCCGTCAGAGCAATGAGCGGCCGCCACACTTGGGCCTTCGACAATTGATTAGCAGTGTTGGCCACCAATCCGCGCGGATGCTCACGTCAAAATGAATGAGCACATGCGGGTACCAGCGCACCATGGCTGCCAGCGCTCGAATTTCTGAGCATCCTCGCGGCTCACACAGATTTGGTTTGGCAACAGCGGTCTACGAACAATCCTACTTATCTATAGCCAACTCACTAGTCTTCCATAGCTGCTCACCTTAACCAATAGCAGCGTTACTATACGTGTTGCCAAGTTACTCACATTGCCAACTCCCTTATACTGGACACCCGTATTTAACGGCTGATGTTACCTATATACATTGCTCATTGCCAGCTCCCTCATACTGGACACCGTATTTAATGGCTAATGTTACCTACATACATTGCTCATTGCCAGTTCCCTCATACTAGTCACCCGTATTTAACGGCTAAACGTTATCTACATATATTGCTCATAGATACAGCGTAGCATGTGCGTTCAAGCTATGGTCAGCTGCACTACCTCAATGGGTGTTTAATTTAAACACGGCTGCATTCCGTTTGGTTGACAGGAGCTGGGTTGTGGTGCATCGGCATCGGCCGGGTGCCGGCACAACGGCATAGGTACGTCAAGCGCTGGGATAATATATAATTTATGTGTCGTAATGCATGTAATGGGGCCCTCACGTGGGTCACATTGGGTGTATTGTGTGTGCGTGTAGATGTGTAGATGTGGATCGCGTTTGGTTGCCTGTGGGTGAGTCCAGATAGGGTGCGACCAGGGTGCGGGCTAGGTGGTGGGCGGGGACATAAGTGGCCCTCCCGTGGGTTGGGGCCCAGCACCACGAGGCAACCACCGGCAACCACAGGCACTATGCCCGACAGCGTGCAACTGACGCCCGAGGAGCAACGCCGGTTGCGGCCGCTGTTCCAGCAGTACGATTTAGAGGACTCCAGCATTGTTTTAGGCGATAGGATCCGCCCCCTGCTTGAGAAATCAGGCCTCCAGCCCGCCCAGCTCGGCCAAATTTGGCAGATCGTCGACACGGAAAACCGCGGATTTTTGGATTTCCCGGCGTTTGCGAAATGCATGCGGCTGATTGCCCACTCGCAGCAAGGATTACAGCTGTCTCCGCGGCTGGCAAACATCCCCTCCGGATTACCGGATTTCACACGCGCTCCTGCCACGGCAACGTCACCGCCGCCGGTGCCGGTGCAGCAGCCGCATTTACACGCGCATGCCAGCGGATCCGCAGCTGTGCTCAGCCAAATTGGCACCGGCGACGAGCCGCGCGTGCCGCCGCTGACCACTGCGGATAAAAAGCGGTTCGGCGAGGTTTTCGATCGCAATGCGCCCGTTTCTAACAGCGGTACTGGTGAACGTGCGTTGCTGGATGGTGCCGCGGCGCGTGATATCTTTTTGAAAGCACGGCTACCCGAGGACACGCTCGGCAAGATTTGGGCATTGGTTGACGTTGAAGGGCGCGGGAAACTAACGAAAAACGAGTTTGTGGTGGCCATGCATCTCATTCAGGTGACTTTAGCCGGTTCAATGCCGAAATTGCCAACGGTTTTACCGGCCACGTGGCAGCCATGGCTCGGCACCGGTCACGGCCGCCGCGGATCAATTGTGACGTCACCGCCGCCGCAGTCTACTCAATTGCACGTTTTACCGCCCACGGCTGAAGAAGGCGGGCAACTAGCGCGGCAAACCAGCATGAGGGTGGCCAGCAGGCGCGTAGCGAGCACGCGGATCGCGAGCACGGAACGCGCTCAGTACGATGCGATTTTCGAATCTCTGGACCCGCAGCACACCGGAATTTTGGGCCCGCAGCAGGCCGTGCCGGTGCTGACGAAGTCTGGGCTGAGCGAGGAAGTGCTGGCGAAAGTGTGGGATTTGGCCGACACGCACAGCCGCGGACAGCTCGATAAGAACGATTTCGCGCTGGCCATGCATTTTGTCAAGGCGAAACTGAACGGGCTGGACTTGCCGGAGCAGGTTGTGCCGGGTGCGGGGGCCCCACATGCCCATGGCACGTCGTCGCCGCGGATCCAGTCGCCTACGCCGGCAGCTGCGGAGTTCACGGGCAAGGCTGCTGCTGCAGCGAAGGCGGGGCCGCACGCGCCGCAACGTGCCGCAACAACGAGCTCGCTTTCTGATTTAGTGAGCCTCGACAACGCAGTGTTCCCGTCACCGAAGCCGGTTACTAGATCGCACACGGAAAGTGACAGCGCGAAATTCCACCCTTCGTCGGCTTTTGGCCAGCAATTGCTCAAATCGCACACCCCGGCCAATGCACCTGCACCTGCACCTGCACCTGCACCTACACCTGCACCTGCGCACAGTGTGACTACGCCCACTACGACCAATGCACCTGCCTCGGCACACAGTGCAACACCCAGTTTTGTTGCACCTGCTTCTGCACACAGTGTAACACCCAATTTCAGTGCAACTACACCTACTCCTACTGTTGTTGGTGGAGACGTCGAGCGGGACATGCGCCAGCTGGAAGACCAAATTAAAGCCCAGAAAGCCGCCGCTGCGCGTGCGAACGAGGAACTGGCCACGATTTTGAAACGCAAAGCGGAATTGGAAGCGAAAGTGAAAGAGTTAAGGACCACGTATGATTCAGGCACGAAAGAAGTGCATGCCGCGCAACAGGCCGTGCAGGCCGAGCAGCAAACGATCAAGCAGTTGGAACGCGATATCGCTTTACGCACGAGCGGGTTAGAGGCCATTCGCACGCAGCACACGCAGGAGAAGGCGAATTTGGCCGAATTGGAGGCGCGCAAGGCGGAATTGACCGAACAAGGCAAGCGGTTGCAGCAGGAAACTGAGGTTTTACGTGGGGAAATCCAAACTGTGCTGGCCGGGCAGGAAACTGCTAAACGCGCCGTTGTGGAGCATGAACAGCGCGTGTCGGGTTTAAGGGCTGAGGCGGCCACGGCGCGGGCGGAACTGGAAGCGGCTACTGCTCGGCGGTTAGAGCATGAAAATGCCGAAAAGCGGCACCGCGAGTTGGCATTGCAGGCACAATCCGAGGCAGACGAGCAACGGAGGCTGGCTGAAGAGGAAGCGAGGGCTGCCGAAGCAGCTAGGGAAACAATGGAACGCGAGCGCGAAGTCGCATTGCGTGTGCAGGCCGAGGCCGAGCGGGCAGCCGCGGAACGTGTGCAGGCCCAAGCCGAATTGGCCAGGCAGCGAGCTGAGCATGAAGCTGAGCAGCAGCGCATCGCGGCAACGACAGCAGCTGTTGAAGCTGAGAACTTTGCCCCTCCAGTTGCTGTTTCGGAAGTGCGTGAAGTTGGCGAAACTGTTGATGCTTCAGATGTGCCTACTTTAGGAGCTGCGGCTGAACCTGTGGAGGCGATTAGTAGGGAAACGAGCCAGCCAACGTTCACTTTACCTATGCAAAGGCTGATGAGCGACACATCTAGTGTTGTAAACAACGCACCGCAAAGTGTCAGGGGTGATCTCGGCTCTGAAGTAGGCGAAGCAACCAGAACGGAACGCAGCGACTCGTTTGAGTTTGTGGATGCGCATGAAACTCCCGACTTTGAGTCGAGTGATGATGATGAGGGGCCCGAAGCGGCCGTGCCTACGCGGTACCATTCGGGGGAGCCTCCGATTCCGACGATGCCAGGGACGTTCCCGACAGACATGCCGTTGCCGAATGCCGTAAGGGAGCATTCAACGAGCACGTCGAGTATTCCTCAGCCTCAACCTTCAGATGCTCCTGCTGAGGTTCCTGCTGAAGTTCCTTCTGAGGTTCCTGCTGAGGTTCCTGCTGAGGTTCCTGCTGAGGTTCCTGCTGAGGTTCCTGCTGAGGTTCCTGCTGAGGTTCCTGCTGAGGTTCCTGCTGAGGTTCCTGCACCTATTTTTGCTCCTCCCACAGCTCCTGCCACTGCTGAGGCTCCCACAAATGTTCCAGCTGCTGTTTCTGCTGAGGTTCCTGCTGCTCTCACTTCAAATGTGCCTGTTGCTGTCACCACGGAGGCTGCCGTCACTGCTGAGGTTCCCAACGTGCCTGTTCCAGCTGCTGCTCCTCGTGGCAGTGTTCCTAGCATTGGGAATGTGCCAGCTGCTGTTCCTCGGGGCAGTGTTGCCAGCATCGGTAGTGGGAATACACCTCGGGGAAGTGTTCCTAGCATTGGTAGTGTGATTCCTCAAGGCAATGTTGCTAGCGGTAATGCTTTCTCGAACAGCCCGTTCCGTCATTTTGGGGAGCCACCGGCACCACCGTACACTGCGCAACCTTCTGCAAAGCCTCACGACGAATTCGATGAGTTCGATGATCTCGAGGAGGCTCCTGAGGATGAAACTGATCCGTTTCCGGATTCCAATGAGTTCGCCGATGCCCCTCCCCCGGCTCAAACTTCGGGATTAGACGAGTGGCAGCAGCTGTTTAATGCCGCGGCCCCACAAACCACGGGCAGTGCGCCACCGTTCCATTTCGGAGTGCAGGCCGAGGACTCACCCGATATTTTGGAGCTGACCGGCATGGGTTTCAGTGCTGATGACGCGCGGGAGGCGTTGAAAATGCACAACAACAATGTCGGTGAAGCCACGAATTATTTGCTGGACCGTTTGCAGTAATTGTATCTATATGTAGTCTACTGGTAATTCATTTAATACGTGTATATCTGCAGTGTCCATAGAGTCTACACTGTGCAGTGACGCCTTGTTGTGGGTGATATGCAGTGTATACAGGAGAGTGCATACAGGGCATGGTGTAGGGCATGTTATAGGGTAGTGTGTAGGATAGTGTATGCTGTGCATGCTGTGAATGCTGTATATACAGAGCACTGCTGTGTAGTAAATATTGATCGTTCCATGTAGTTAGGCTTATATACAAACACAACAACCGAAAAGGCGTATTCTGTGCCAGTTACTCCTCCATTAGGGCCCCCCAACGGCGAGCAGGTTCGGGTCGTGTATAGCCAGGGGCTAATCCCAGCCTCGATTGAGCCGCAGACCATGGCGGTGCTGTTTGGGCACCCAGTCCAAGCGCCTTGCGTAGCCGGGGCGATATTGAACTAGGGGGAGTAGGCGTAGCTGCCAATTGTGGGCGGAATTGCCGATTGCGTAATTGTAAATCAATTATCCGGCCATATGGCAACAAATTAGTGGGCTCCTCCTCATTTTCATAGAATGCAGCGTGCATCCGTTCATAATCAATGTCGAGCCTGTTGGTTTCGGCACTGTCGGCACGGGCCTCGGCAATTCCCGTGGCTGCCACATTCGCGGGTAAAATGTAAACCTGACGTTGCCCGAATTGCGGAGATTCCGCCCTGTTCCGCCAAACTGGTGGCACTTCCACTGCATGTTTCAGTGTTTTCAATACAACGTGGAACTCCGGGTGCGGGGCATCGGCATCAAACCACTCAATGCGTTCAGGATAGCGAACTTTTTGTTTTAAATCTGCCACCGACGGTTTGTTCAACCTTCGCTGCTGTTTGCGGCTGGGAACAACTGGTTCGCTTACTTCTTCGAACTCCTTGGGGGGGTCTTCTAAAGGCTCCGGATTCTCATCGCGGGGGCGTTTAAACCGTAAAGTAACATCATTATACATATCAAATAATGGATCTGATGAATTAATCCACTCGTATTTCCGCGCCAGCGCGGCAAGTTTCGAATTAGAAGCGGCCGGAGTAGCCGGAGCAAGTTGTGGTGCCGGTTCAGGAACACGCTGTTTGAGCTCATCCTGATTAGTTTTAGTGGTTTGTGAGTTAGTGCAATTGTTTGCAAGCTCGCGGCGCTCTTTTTTACGGGCCCGCCGCTGCTGATTTTTGGACGGCCTTGCCATCCTTGGAGTACCCCCTACCGCGGTGGTCGGCACATGCACCTCTCGCTGTCGGTTGACGACACGAACAAGTTACGGGCGAAACTTGGCTTGCAGTTGATACCAACTAGCGATGAAACGGAGAAATCATTGAATGGTTTAAAGGAGCGCGCGCAGGCCGCAAAGGAGCGTGCAAGCCAGCGGAAGGGCCGGAGCAATGCTCCGCCTGCTCCGGAGCCAAAGCCGGAGCCGAAACTGGAGCCAAGCTCGGAGCCAAAGCCAGAGTCGACGTTGGCATGGTTACAGCAAATGAAACAGAATCGCCCCCAGCCATTGGAGCCTGCCAGCCCAATTGAACCATCTGAACCAGCAAGTAAGTCACCAATTGAGCAAGCTGAGCCACCAATTGAGCCTAATAATGCAGCAGTTGATTTAACTTCAATTGAGTCAGTTGCAGAATCTTTACCAGCTGATCCAGTCCCGCTGGATCCAATTGATCTAAAGCCAATCCCAGCTAATCCAATTGATCCAGATAAACCTGGTTTGGCCAGTAAACCGCGGGCGGTCTTTAAACCAAAACGGCTGAGAAGCGTGGCGAAGGTGCGTGCCCGTCCAATCTACTCTCATATTAATGAATTGGACGATGCAGAATACAACCAGTTGCTTATAAGCAGTGCTAAACGGCGGCAAACAGAAAAGATCGAGTATTCACTTGAGAAATCTGCGCCATCAACATCTACGTACTCGTTTTTGCACAAAATAAAGGAAACTGTCAGTGAGCCAGATCCTTTAACTCCGAGGGAAACTGCTAAAGTTGAGGTCGAAGAGGTTAGTGATGAGGCAGTGAGCGATAATAGAAGCGTGGCCGATACATTGAGAATGTTAAAAGAAAATGGCACAGAACCCAAGGCACGCAGCTCAAAGTCACGCCTTTGGGCTCGCCAACTAATTGCCGCTCGGAGTAACCGCGAAAAAGAAAGGTTTGAACTCGAAGCCAAAGTGCGGCACTTACCGGCCAAAGAACGTCAACATACGCTCGAGCTGTTTGATAAACGGGTTGCCCGCGAAAATTCTCAGGAATCACAGCTTTTGGACGAGCAGTACGAGCCCGAAGTGGTTATTGAGCACCATGACGAGCACGGGAACGTGATTTCCAGCCGCGACGCGTTCAAACGGCTCTCTCGCGCCTTCCACGATGCACGTAAACCGAAAAAGGTATAATTTCTCAATTATTTATTTATTTATTTTGACTTCTGGTGAACAAGCTTTAAGTTCCCGATCGGAGATCTCCCTGTCGGCATGAAGTTACCCGATTAGGAAATATTTGGCAGATCTGCAGGTGTCGAACCAGGGGTCAGTGGATCAGCCGGAGCTTATCGGGGGTCATCGGTAGAAAAACGATTTATGTAAATACATAGTTAAACACGTTGCGGGTGCCATCAAGATCGGCAATGGCCGGAGTCACTCTCCCGCAAATAAACAGTGACCTCGGCAGTTTTGTGGCCGATAATGAAGATAAGTCAGTAGTGGGAGCTGAGGAATGTTGCGGGCCGAAAATTAAGCCCTCAAGATCCGTTTTGGGCCGAGTTCTGAGCAGGATCGTTAGCTGCACGAGAAGGCGGAGCAGTGCCGGTAAATCAGCAGCCTCTTCCTTGAAAAGCTCACCAATCACTTCATCTCCAGTCAACATATCTCCTACATCGATCACTGGATCGGAAACTTTTGATACAGTGAACATAAGCGTGGCCTCTTCGGTACCTTCCAAAACATCAACCACGAACTCCAAAAACACCACTACGTCAACATCATCGAGTACTCACAGAACAACATTTGAGCATTCTCTTTCCCAGTTCTGCTCGGGCTCGTTCCGGTCATGGTCCCGAGCCTCTCAAGTGCAGCTGCTCGACGTTTCGTGGGAGGACTGGTTGGAAAAATACCAACGTGCCGGTTCGAACCTGAGTGACATCAGTAGACCAACCTGTTTCGATGGATTCGGGCATATGGCCGCCCCACTGTACCGGTGTGAGTCGTCAAGACTGCGTGCAGTGGAGAAATTGAACAACCGCGAGTTGTGGAAAGGTCAACAAGACTGGCTGCACACCGAATTACGCAAAATTCTGAGCCATCATCGCCTAAAATCTGCAACGGTATCACTATTGCAGCGCACCACCCAGCAAATTATGAGCCAGGTCGGGCTTGGTTATGATTTGGAAACCATCGGTCGTGAATTGTCCATTGATGCCCACACCATTCTTAGCACCGATTACTTTGCACTTTTGGATGCCAGCAGTGATTGGAGAACCCGGCTGAATCCAATGGTGCACGGGCCACCGTTCATCAAGTTCTATCTTGGCGTTCCCCTTGTGCTCGACCATGTCCCGATTGGGTGCATTGCAATATTGGATCCGTACATCAAAACGCGCGTCTCCCCTGCACTAATTGAAGAGTTGCAAGTGTTGGCGGCCGCACTCATGCAGAGACTGGAAAGTAAACTGAGCGCTAGGCGGAACTGGAGACACTATCGGATCAATTGGATGTCCAACATTCAAAGTAGCTCCGGTGCAGAACGGCTGGCGGATAGTGGTGACTCCATAGACAGTGTGGACATTCCTGATGCCGCTGCCAAAAGCGTCACGGCCCACCATTTGGAGAAAGAGGAAGTACGGTCCGACACTTCGAGCTACACGAGCTCTAAACGATCCAACAGTTTGATGGTGACATTCCCCCCCAATAACCACTCCCAAGAGTCGATTCTTGTTCCGTTGGCTAATCAATACGCGCGGCTGCAGCCAATGAAATATGGGCGTCCCTTAATCCAGCCCTTCGAGGTGTTCGAATCCCTGTTGAAATGTCCGACAATTCATCAGGCCATTAAGAAGGCATGCCGTATGATTATGGAAAACGTGGGCGCCAATGTTGTTTACCTTGCCGAGGTTCGTGCCGTACAAATAACCAATCCGATTCCTGATCCTACCGGTGAATTGAACGGCCAGTCTGTGCAGTGGATTCAACACCACCGCAACATCAAACTACAGTCCCCGTCTAAACCCCAAGTGAGTGTGCGTCTCGTTGGTCACTGCCGGCCCAACATTCCTGTGCAAGTTGAGGATTTGGTTCAGCATGATTTGCCCCTCCTCGAAGCCGCACTGCCCAGCATGTACGGTGTGAAGTTTGCCGCGGTTAAAGACAGTGATGGCAATAAACCAGGTGATGGGCTGGCATCGGGGGTCATATTGCCATTGCGACGCAGCGAGGACAAGTACCGGCTGTCGGCCACAAAGCTTCATGGCGAGATTCTCACCGGTGGGTTCGTTATGGGCGCTTTTGTGGCGAACTACCACGAGTTTTCCCCCGGTGACTGTTCTTTCATGAAGAAGGTCGTGCGTGCTCTTGAAAATATACTGACATGCTACGATGAAATGCAGCCTGATGGTCAATTATAACTAGTGTTGCTGTACCTCTAGCAGTACTTGGACAGTACGGTGTTAAGTTGTTGATCAGTATTGAGCACTACGTTTACCATGTTGAGTCGTTAAACAGTGTTGAGCACTACGTTTACCAGGTTAAGTCGTTAAACAGTTGAGCACTACGTTTACCATGCTGGGTCGTTGTACAGTGTATTGAGCACTAAGTCGAGCACTACGTTGAACAATGTACTGAGCACTACGTTGAGCTCATAAGTCGTCAAACAGTGTATTGAGCTGTATGTTGAGGCTTTGAACAGTGTGCTGAGCAATACGAGCTCATAGGTCGTTAAACAGTGTATTGAACAGTACAGTTACCATGTTGAGTGGTTGAACATTGTATTGAGCACTACGTTGAGCTGTATGCTAAGTCGTTGAACAGTGTTGAGCAGTACGTTGAGCTCATAAGTCATTAAACAGTGTAATTGAGCTGTATGTTTGTGTGTGTTGAGCATTGAGCGTTTACATGTTGAATGGTTGTTGATGAGTATAACTAGGGAGCATTATATATCCTATATATTAACCGCTCAAAGCATGAAAGCGGGAATAAGAGCGGCAAGGGCCGGAACTGCCACCTGAACTGCAGCGTTCGGAGACTTCGAGCTCGTGCTCGTTGACGAAGCATTCGCAGTGGCCGAGTTCGACCCCACAGCACCAACGGTGGCCTGAGAGCTAACCGAAGATGACGAGCGGCGAGCGCTCGAGCTAGTTGTGCGGGCCACCGAGCTCGAACTGGCAGAGCTCGAAGAAGAGCGCACGGACGAGCTCGAACTGGAAGACCGCGACGAACTGGAAGAGCTCGACTTAGAGGAGCTCGACTTAGACGAACTGGAAGAGCTCGACTTTGAGGAGCTCGACGACTTTGAGGACGACGATGCGGAACTCGAGGAGCTCGACACACTCGAAGAGCTCGCACTTGACGAACTCGAGCTCGAGGACGAGCTGGACGGCGTGGCACTCGAGCTAACTGACGAAGACGAGCTCACCTTACCGTAGGGCCCCGCCAAGTTATCGCCCGTGCCGTCAGTGGCCTTCAGCACATAATCGTCATCAGTTAACTCAATTGCATCTTCCAAGCCAACGTTGTTCGTGTAAATGTACGACTTTGACCCTGACTTTTTCACGAATGCAGGCGGATCGTAAGGCTGCACCTCGAGTGACTGAACATCCACAAAGAAATATCCCTTCTCCTGGGCCTGCCCGCTTTGCCAGTTGATCTTACCACCAGCCCATTCCGTGGTACCCTCAGCACCAGAGTCACCAGCGGGCCACAACCCGAACTGGATGCGAGCCGGGGTCTGCGGGAACGAGTAAGAGCCCGAAGTAGCGTTCTTCGTGTCCTCCTTGTTCAGCGTGCGGCACGGATTGCCATCGACATACCACGTAATCGTGTCTTCTTGCCAGTCAATCGTGTACTCGTGGTAATTGTCCTCGGTGTTGCTGCTTACCGCGCATTTCTGCATGTTCCTGTAGTCCAAAGCACCCTGCCAGTAGTAATTGGCCTGGGCATTGTCCATATCATAGCCGGCAAACTCATAATCGATCTCGTCCTTGACATTGGACAGCAAAATGAAATCGGAAACAACTCCTCCGGTGCCGGAAGTCTTCATTCTGATCGTGGTTTTGCCGTACCACAGGTAGTACGACGAGGAAACAGTGGATCCGCCAGTTCCCTGGTAAAGCTGGATCCTCAAACTGTTGTCGTCCGCGTTCGTGACGTTGCCCAAATAGCTGAAGGGCGACTTTTCGGCATCCCCAAGGTAGTCAGCATAGGTGGAAACGCCCTCGGTGCCGTTGAAAGTGTACTGTTCGTTTTTGAAAACAGGCATTGCCACGCAGGAGCCGGGTTTGTTGCTAAACCGCGGGTCGCAGCCGCCAAGACAGACGTAGCCGTTGCCACAGGTGCCTTCCAGTGAGCAGCAGGGGTACTCTGAGGGGCAGGCAGCCAAGCCTTCGCCGCAATTCGGGATGCTGTCGGCTCCGAAGGCCACGGCAATCAATGCCGACGTCACAACTGCTGAGTAAAACATGTTAAAGCAATGGGTTTTTAATGAAATGTGAAAGAAAGAGCTGAAACAGTGCTTTGTGTGCTGTTAAGGGGAGGTGGGGGTGAGTGAATTAAACAAAGCCGGTAACGAATACGGGATTCGACTTTCTTGTGCAATTAAATGTGACCTGAAAAGCTAAAATCCGCGGGGATGTGTTTGCCGGTTAGTGGTGAAGAAGGGTTTTTGGAACGATGTGTGTGTTTATACCTGCCAGTACGGCTCTTCGCATCCCGGGGCTAGGGCACCCAGCCCGACGAATAAAAAAAAGCTATTTTTAGCTCTCGCTCACGTGCGGCATGATGGGTTATGCACGCCAGGCGGTAGTCACGACAGGAGGTTTTTCCGTCACTAAGCCCTCACTTTAAAAATAGGTACGAGGGCCCAACCGCTTAATTTTTGGTAGGAATGTGTGTACTGCCGACAGATAGATTCGTGTATACCACTGAATAAAGCACTACGAGGGGCGCGGTTGTGTCAAACGCAGCCACCATGTTTAACCGAAAATAACTCGTTTACTGGCTTCCGTGCCGCGTTCCCTGCCAACAGGGCTGGGCGGAGGGTACGGGCATGTAGTGCATAAACGCGTACTCGGCCTCGCGAAGGCGTGCAGCAATGCAGGCTGGGGTGACTACAGCTGGGACAAAACCGGGGGGCCCTGTATGCATCACATGAGCCTCGCCCCACCACTTCGTTTTTTTCAGTGAGGGGCAGTGCACCACGCACTGAGGCTAATTCTGGTTTATGAAAATAAGGAGGTCAGCCACACAATAATATTCCTACGTGGGGTCTAAATATATACGCGTGCTATACAAAAAGCCGAAAATAAAAGCTGGATCAGCCAACTGAGCGGCACCCCCACAACGTGCAAACCTTTTTTTGCTCTAGTTTCTTTGTTTTTTACGACGCTTCATAAATTAAATTCATTATACGAATGCAAGTGCGCCTAACCCCTTACCGCGCTGTGCCCCAAATGGACACAGATCACAGATCATGGCCTGTGTTTGGCGTACACCTAACCCGTGATGCTGCACTGGTGGATCTGAAACATCTGCGGCCCATGCCGTGGCCCCTGGATCAAGCGCAAATAGCCGAAACCATGCGCCGCACTGATCAAGGAGGAAATGGGGCAGCGAAGGGCGTACACGTGCAAAACACAATGTATTCAGCGGTTTAAAGTTATAGTTACATAGTGCATTTATTCATAGTGCGCGTCCAGTATGCAGTTAATTCTAACAGCAGTGTGTCATAGAGATGTTCATAGATGCCATAGAGTCTCGTATGAGCCTTTATGGTGTGCCAGTATGTGCAGTTATAGAGCTCAGTACAAACTTCTAGCAGCGGTGTGCCATCTAGATAAACAGTACGAGCCATATATGTCATTAAGTCTAGTATGAGCCTTTAACTATACCGTGGATGTCCAGCGTTCTGTCCAGCAAGGGATGTTCAATATGCTCAGCTTTTAAGGCATCTATTCCATACAACAACGGATGTATGTTAAGCTGTAACGTTATCTGAGCAAGAAATATCATGGTTCTATAGCGCAAGGGATGTCATTGTGTACTTAGAACAAGATATCCATATAACTACTAGGCCTGTGAGCTTATCATATGCCAACCAGCCTCTGTCAACCAGATTGCCCGTGTGGATTGGTTTATATACAATAGGTTGGGCTATTCATTTGTATATTGCTTATTTTAAATCGTTTGCGAGCCGGCTACGTTAAGTTCTACCCACGACAGTGAGGTCACGTCAATGGCCCGTTTGATGTATCAGGATGGACTATACATAGTAATTTATACTTTTCATTTGCATATTCCAAAATTATGTCGCCTGCAAGCCTGTTTGTGGAGTTACATTCTGCCAGTAGTGCGGGGCCACCAGGGCCAGCCCATGTCAACGGTCCCGTGCCAATCGACCCGTTTGATAGGTACACAGGATCAATTAGTATACATTCCGTAGATAAAGCTGTTTTCATGTAGATTTTCAAATTTGACGCCGTTAGCCGGCCTATTTGTTGAATTACTGGCAGCAGTGCAGGGCACCTCGGACTAGCCCATGTCAACAGGCCTATGCCAGCAGTTTTGACGAATATACTGGGTAAATTAGCATAAATTCTGTAGATAAGGCTTGTCGCGTGTATGTTTCCAAATCTAAAGCCGCTTCTGTGCCCCCTCGTCGTGTTACACACAGACACTACAGTTAAAGGCCACTACAGCTAAAAGCAGCGACTACCTGGCCACTACACTAGGCTGTTGCTCAGTATTTCATTAAGTTATGTAGATGTACGACAGCAATGCAACAGAAGTCACTTCAGAAGTCTTCATGGCAACTACAAGGCCTATGAGATTAACCTATGCCAACCAGTCCATTTTAACGAGGTTTCCCGTATGAATTGGCTTATATACAGAACATTAGGCTATTCAGTTGTATACTCATAATTCAAGTCGCCTAAGTGCCTGCTACACTAAGTTTCCGGTGTCACGATAACAGGGTCAATCAGCCCGTTTGATGGAGGTCAGGATGGACTAAATATATTGGATTAGACTGCTCATTTGTATAGCTAAAAATCAAGCCGTTTGCAGGCCTGCTTGTTGAGTTACTGCCAGCAGGACCACAAGGGCCGACCCGTGTCTAGAAGCCCAAGCTATTCGGCAGTCCCAAGAGAGAACGGGGTCAATTGGCATATAGTCTGTAGATTAAGCTATTTGCGTGTATATTTACAGATTTGAGGGCACCTCTGTGCCCTCTCGTCGATTTACACCGCGACGTTAGCAGTGTCACAACAACAGTGCTATATGACTACTTCAACATGGCCACCACTACCAAGCCACCTCTGCTAGACCGCCAATAAACAAGATATGCTCTGTGGATGTGTAATTGCACAACGTTAGTGCTGTAGAACCTCCACAGTAGGCAACTAGACCTATGAGATTAGCCTATGCCATCCAGCCCGTGTCAACCAGCTTCACCGTCGGCGGGATATATACAGTAAGCTAGGCTATTCATTTGTACATTTCTAATTTCACGACGTTTGCGAGCCTGTTATGCCCAGCTGTCATTGAGACCATAGCAGGGATGTAATGCCATTGGATAGAGATATGAAGTATATGTCCAGTATAATTCATGAGTTGCACAGTATGTAACGAGATGTTTATTGCATTTAGAATGAAAATCGACGAGGTTTTTTATCTACCTTTGTTAGATTTGTGCATTTAGTAAATGAACCATTCTGTTAGCATGCATACATGCTATAAATTGGGACTTGTAAACATGGCTAGGTACGAGCTATATATTGATTGTAAATGTCGTCGCATGTCGAGGGAAATAAATTAGGTGTAAACTATTTAGACGTGCCTATTTTGTTCATTTTTTAGTGGTGCGCAGCGTCCTCCTTCGGTCCCAAGTAGTTCAGGGTGTAGCAGCAGCCCGAGGCCCAGTCACGTGCGATCTTGCCCTCCTCGACCTTGATCCAATTGACCTCTTCCGATCCGGCTGGGAACCCCGTGCAGCCAACATACCGAACGCGGTCGAACGAATCGATGACGTAGGGGTCGTCAGGAGTGCCACGGCGGTCCTGCTCAAGCGGAGCCAAGTCGAAGAGCTCGATGCCTTCGAGCTTCGCCAGCGTCTCTAAACGGTCCAGACCAGTAGCGATTTCAAACGACGAGGGCTGGCGGCCCTTTTCGGTGGTGCCGGGGCCGAACAAGGCGTTCGGGCCGGTGGCTTCCTCGAGGTTGCGGGAGACCTTGAAATCCTCAGCAACCACGTCCTTTTTGCTGGAGCGGAGGAGCGCGGTAGCAGAGAGGTTGCGGCGGGCTAAAACGGCGGGGGCCGTGCGACGAATAAGTGTCCTGGCAATCATATTTGGGGGGGGGGAATGTTGGGTTGAACAGTACCGTTCGGTGGAAGGGAAGGACAAAGGGTCGGGGTCCCATAAACTGAATTGCGGATTGGCCGATGTCCCAAGTCACGTGGGGCGGGGTACAGAATGCGAGCGAAGCGAAGGGCCCCGGGGTAACCATCGCGGTATCGTGCACCCACAGCCTACATAGTATATAGCCTACATAGTATATAAAACAATCAATAAGTACATTAACCAGTTAACCAGATGTAAGCCTACAACGTATACCAATGAGAGAAAATCGTTAGTTGAACATTTAAAATTAAATAAACAGTTTATAAGTATATGTGGGTGCAGGTATCATTCACCCATTTAGAGGCGCTCGGCATGTTAGCCGCAAAGCTCAGATTCCAAACAGCACAATTGCCATGACTGTGAACAAATTGTGCTCTTCTGAAAAGTATCATGCTGGGCTCGCAATTCAGCTCAATTCAGCCAATTGGGTGGTTGCCGGAGGTGCGGATACCCCTCATTACGAGCAATTGCGTAAAGACGAACATTTAAAGTGCACAAGCATGTGAGTTTCCATGCATTATGAACAGCAAAGCACATCTGGACAGCTTTTGTGTGCTACGTACACGGATGTCGGAGGAAACGATGATACGTGATGGCGGTGTATCTTTTTCACACGCTATGCACCATGAAGAGCGATTTATATTGTATATAGCCAGCAATTCGTGAGCCGTGCTAGTGTATATAATACGCTATGTACCGAAATATCAGTCTATATTCCATGAGTCTACTTGAAGTATACAAATAGTGGGAAATTTGGGAATTGCAATATACGACGTACCGAAGTAACAGTTATACAGACAATACATGCTGAACCATGTGTCTACTAAACATAGATAGTGGCAGTAAACTTGGGAATGACAGTATGAATATGTTACCGAAGCAGTAGCTATTAAATCAGCTATAAACAGTGAGATGCGTTATATACGAGTAAGTTTGACCCGTGCAGGGGTAGGCATGCACCCCATTTAGTGACGCGGCGATCCAATGCCTCGACTTTGGGATGATCAGTGCCAAAATTGAAGCCCGCGGGCCAGTGGTGCCCACCCCGCTTAAACCAATGTCGTTACAAGCCCTAGTGAAATTGAGCAGATCCCACAACAGTTCTTGCAGCCATAGCGTCGCACGTTAACCCACGGTCGTGAGCTAGGCAGGTTGGTCCAACCAAAGTGGGCAGTCTTTGTACTACAAGTCGCCAACCGGTCAATGACATTCACTATCCAAACATTCGCGTAAAAAGATCAAATCAGCATTGTCAGTAACAAAACAGTTGCACCCAGGTGAATGATCCGGGTGCTTTGAGCTCAAACTGGTGGACGTGGGCCATGGCGAACAATCGCTTCTTGCTTAGCAGCGCCTGCGGTATCTTCAGGAGGTGTGTTCCAGCGCCTCATCGCTTAGTCCGAAGTATGGGTCTTGATATTAAGTAGTTCTAGTATACTGATATTGAGTGTTGTTCAATGCACATCCCTGCGGAAACCCGACCCGAGAGGAGACGCCAGCGTGAGGTACGCATCGGACCCCCATCCGTAATACGACTGGAGCTGCAATTTACCCCCGAAAAACTCGGCATAGGCCTTACTGAGCGGTAATCCATAGCCCAAGCCAGCCAGTGACGAGTCTACACCCTCAACAACCCCTCCCTCATCATTCCTTTCTACACTGGTCCACGCGAACTCAAACACCTCCTGTTCCTGCTCAGGTTTAATGCCACCACCCCGGTCCCGCACCCGAATAATCACACCCTGGCCGGACTTCACCACGGTAATCACCACCGGGTTCAAATCTGCGGTTTGCTCGCCAAGCAAGCACACTGCCCGGAACGAATTCTTCAGTAATTCGGTTAGCATATACTCCAAATGATTGGCAGGGTATGCGATCTCAACTTCGCGGCCCAAATCGATCTTGATGTCCGGGCAGAACCCAAACTGCAAATTCGCCAAATCCGAAACGGTTTGAGCTACCTGTTCAATAACTTTGGTAGGATTCAAATCGACTTGAATGCAGCCCACGAAATTCGGTCCAACCGGGTGCGTCAACGCTATATGGTGCTCAGCCAGCAACCGCGTGCCGATGCGGGCATGGAAATGCTCGGTGAGCACTTCGCGGATCTGGGCTCTGCCCAAAATGCGGGAATTCTCTTGGAACCCGCGGGCGAGGCTGGGGATCGTGTTCGAATGCAAATTTACCAACCTGTTCAAAACCGTGACAAATTCATTGTTTTCCGTAAGAGTTTTTGGTGGTTTCATTTGCGAGACCACCCTAAAAGAATTGTAATAAACGCTGTAGATCTGGCTGATGTGCCTGTTTAAAACCACTAGCAGCGGAAGCTCTCGCAACGCATCTAACCTGCGAGCGAGCCTTAGCGTTAGCTCGTGGATGACGTACTCGGCATTTTCGAGCAGATCACGCTCAGGAGGACTGCACCCGGGGATGTTTTGGTACTTAACGAGGTCGTGCAGCCGAATCGGGTTCGGCTTGTGGCCGGCCTGCTCCAAAATGGCGGCATCAATCGCCATCCGTTCGGTTAAAAATGTGCCGTGTTGGGTGCTATCGGTGCTAACTGCTCGACATCGTGCTATTTTACAGGTTGCTAAGCGCCAACGTTGGCAAATGGCACGCGGTTGCAGCATAGGGGGAGGTGTGCCGAGGGTTCGCCAATAAGAATTGAGGAGCATAATTATGACTGAATACATGCATATGCACGTGTAGATAGCGATTTAAAAATACTATAAAGTTGCGTTTACTTGTGGCCGGGTACTTGCTTTCTGTCACATATGTTCTGGCACATAAACTCATACTTATGCACGCCGCATGGCTCATTAGCACGTATTACGTAGTTGCATACGCTTATGGCACTGCAGATGGCACTACTGGTTTATGCGCATACTGGTTTATGCGCATACTGGTTTATGCGCGTACTGGTTTATGCGCGTATTGGTTATTTATATAGAATCCGAGGTAAACACTTACCATGTTCGTAAACAGCATTGATAGGGGAGATAGATACGTTGCTGGTCGTAGTCATGTAGTGGGCGTACGTCATGACCAGCAATGCACAGTACAGGCCGTCATTATATATACTACTGATAACAGAGTTGATATATGGTGATTAATTGTCGTTTTCAATGAGCCACATGGGATCGGATACTGTGAGGGCAAGGCCCGGTGGATATGCACGTAGATTAGCATGCACATAGAATGCTCAACCATGTATTCAAATTGTATGGAAATAGAGTCACATTAATGCCTCAACACAGCTATATTCTACTTGTAAGCCAACATAGCACCATAAAGCACTGTTCAAGCACCAATTCCCAGCCTATATATGTAGTGATATGGAGTAGAGATTCGGATGGTTACAGAATCGATTGTAAATTTAGATTGTACTGAATGGATATGTACTAATGTACATGGATACGTACAGAATGGTATGTATGGAGATGTACGTGGATATGTATGGATATGTACGTGGATGTATGGATATGTACGTGGATGTATGGATATGCACAGAGTGATATGTACCGAGCCACATTTAGCTACCAAACATAAAATAATTACACTTAAATATTTAATTGATGAAATGCCACGCCAGGAAATGCAGGATGAGCGAGCCGAGCACGAAATCACGGAACGCGCGCTTCGGGCCGATATCGGCAAACTCTTTGACGTTTTTCGGGTTAATTTGTTGGCGAAGGTTCGCCAGCAAAACGAACTGGGCAACATTCGCGCCGAAACCGGCCAGGAATGCGTTGAAAGGGAAGTTGCCTACAAGCACGCAGAACACAAACTGCACGACGCCGCACGCCATCAGGAATACCATAAACAGGTCGATGGCCCTAATGCGTGCGGGCGACGACCGGTGGTCGTTCCACAGCTGCTTAACGACGTCAATGGCCATTTACAGAACGAGCCTTTGAACAATCCGAACCAAATGCCCACACTCACGGTATCAAGGGGTACACAGTATCACGGAGTTAATTATATCACGTGGTGCGATCACGTGGTGCGATCACGGGTTAGACACGTACCGGGCAAAATTGATACAAACACCCAAAACACACGGTGCCAATATGAAGAATCATGTAGTTACTATTTAGTTAGAGACTTACTTAGTACTTAGTTAGAATCAATTGCGTATGCGGCATCTATTAGCAGCACAATCACGCCCACACCGGAGAATGCCGTGACCATTTTAGCCAGTTCGATCGGCAGCAACGTCTGCACGGACCGCGTAATTGTCTTTCGGTGCTGAATTCCAATTACAGGGATGCAGAGAATACATGTGGTAATATATAACAGTAATTTTATAGCGGATTAGTATCGATCTCCTCCGTCGACTCATCTTCCAAAGCACAGTCGATCTGCTCGGCAGTTTCCGGAGCTGGCGCGTCACACACCACGTACGCCTCAGTCCCGTCGTCGATTTTCGCCATCTCGTCATCACTAACATCGAAGTCCTCGGCAACGGGCCGCGATTGTGAGAAGTGGATCACGCGTGCATGTTCAGGCACCGCCTGCATCGCCGTTTTCCATTCCTCAAAGTCATTTAAGGACTCTAACAAGAACCCCGCGAGCATTGAGGGGTCCATGTTCGCAAACGGTAGTGCCCTGAGCGTACTGGAATGCGTGGAGTCCCACACTTCTTCATCATTAGTGTCCGAGGTCATGCTTCTTTGAGGTTCATGAGGATCATGATAAAACAATTGCTCATTTTGAACTCCGTAGAAGTAGTGGGATGCCGCGGGCCGGCCGCCAGCGATGCCGATAGACTGCTTTGTCGTTAGCAAACTTCGCAAACCATCATAATACACCGGGTTCACCTGCTCAATGCCCAGCCGTAACCCACAAACTACTAATACCGGATAATTGAGAGTTTGTAACTCAGTTTCATAAACGTCCATGCCGTCGGAAATGTATACATTCAATTGCGGTGGGGCAAACGCAGCAATGCAGGCTGCCACCGCACTGGGACCAAACCATTGACCCGGTAATTTATCACAATGTTGAGCACCATGTTCAACAAATTTGTGTAGAGAATAGGGGGCCTCAGGTTCATCGCTAAACGCTCGTAACACTGCGATGTCTGAGCCTCGGCTATTTTTGCCGTTTTCGTGGGCATGACGCAACAATGCATTGGCCAGCAGGGACTGGCCCGTGCGAATCATACACCCCCAGCCAACATCTGAGGTGAAGTTTTGCGTTTCAATAAGGCTGGAAGGGCCCGCAGAAACCATTCCGGCTCTAAAAAACGCATGCACATTTTGCAGTAAAGGTGACGGGCCCGAGGGATGTCCCGGGATTGATACGGGCAATTGCGTGCGATATTTCAAGTAGGCACAGCCCGCAGCGTCGGCAAGGAACGTCGGGGGCCAGGCGTCACCGACGTCGTAACGCCGACCGAGAATGTACGCTGGGACGCCATGCTCACAGGGGATGAGCTCTTCGCGCCAAAGATCCAGCACACGCTGCATTGAGCTTCAATGATTTATTGCTAGCCTGTGGCGATGATGGGGAGGGCCGATAAGCGGTGTGAGGGTGCGGGAAAGGGGGGGGGGGGGGGCGCGTGCCTTGGGTGTTGAACCCGACCCCAGCGGCGTCGTGATAGTCACACAAGGGGCCACGCTGGAAACGCTGAAGAACATAGCATGCTTTACTTAAATATGTAGCGATTTGCTTAAATTATAGAGGCCGGAAATGGCTAGCCGTATTTAATGAATTATACACGGCAGACTGATGGCTAAATATACTTTCTACATTCAATGGCAGTCGAGGCTGTTGGCAGTCACTGCAGACACTGTTTGGCTATAACTAGTTCAGGCAGGCCATGATAAACAGCGGACTCCGGCCAGTTTGGGCGTGGATTAACATGAAACACACCGGTGACGCGGTGTAGTCAGCTATGAAGGGGTCGCGCAAGAACGGCCGTCGCGCGCGCTCGCGAGCTAGCGCGAACGTCCCCCCGCCAGCACCGCGAAACTCGCGCACAGAAACCTTCCGAGGTAAAAAGCTGAAGAAGTTGACTGGAGAGCGCCACGGCGATCTCCAGGGCAACCTGCGGTTCGAGCCCGTGCAGTTTGTATGTGCCAAATTTAGCGGACCAGAAGCAATTGCTTTAACAGAAAGGCAGCAAACCAATAAACAAGAGATACTAGCCAGCGACACGAGCGATTCCGACGCCGTATATGAGGCTGCCGATTTGTTGCGGGACGACAATGAGCCAGCCGATCTCGAAACCGGACAATTGGAGCAAAGATTGGAGCGGTGCGGTCCGGAGCAAAGATTGGAGCTAAGCAATTCGGAGCATGTCGATGAGCAGGGGGCTGGTATGGAGCAGGCCAGTTTGGAGCAGGCCAGTTTGGAGCAGGCCGGCATGGAACAGGCCGACATGGAGCAGGCCGATATGGAGCAGGCCGATATGGAGCAGGCCGATATGGAGCAGGCCGATATGGAGCAGGCCGATATGGAGCAGGCCGATATGGAGCAGGCCGATATGGAGCAGGCCGGTATTGAGCCAGAAGACAGCGACCGGGATCAGGAAGTAGACTTCACTAATGACATGGACTCAGATACCAGTGAATCGAGGGCCGATTATGACACCTTAAAAGCGGAGCAGGACACGGAGCAGGAGCAGGACACGGAGCAGGAGCAGGACACGGAGCAGGAGCAGGACACGGAGCAGGAGCAGGACACGGAGCAGGAGCAGGACACGGAGCAGGAGCAGGACACGGAGCAGGACACGGAGCAGGAGTTTATTGACTTGGATGTGCATATGGAAAACGATATTGACTTCGAGCTATGGCAAAGCGACGATGCAATTGACGACGAGCTCGCCGAGGACTACATGAACAACATGAGCGACGATCTTAACGATGACGAGTTGTTTGCATTGGCAGCATCTCACTCCCCAGCCGTGTTTGGTGGCGAAAATACCGATTTGTTCTCGAGCTACGACTCCGAGTTTGACGATTATATGGACCGACTGATGAGCGGAGGACCCATGGTCAGCGAACGCAAGAAATTGAAGCGGCAGCAGCGCCAGGAGCAGCATGCCACGAAATTCGGCAAATTGCCACCACTGTGGCAGAAATATGACACCAGAATGCAAGTCAGCGATGTGGTTGAAGAACTGCAGAAGTTTGCCCTACAGAAAGGTCGCTCGCTAGCGTTCCCGCCCTTCGATTCGAATGCGAATTGGTACATTGAAGAGATTGCATATCAGTATGGCATGACCGTGAAGAAAGAAGGCAAGCAGAACTGCAAATATGTCGTTGTACATCGCACACAGCGCACATCAGCGCGCGCTTACAACGAAAACAATGTGCATAAACTGCTTCACCGGCGCCAGAACTTCCCCCGTACCGACATCACCTCTAAGAGATCGCTTGAAAAAGATAAGTCCACAACTGCCCGCGTCCGTGACGGACATGTGGTGGGCCAGCATGCTTCGGAGATCTCCCACGAGAATTTCGGGCACCGATTACTTCGTCAAATGGGCTGGTCTGCCGGCCAGGGGCTGGGCCGAGAGAAGACCGGCATTGTTGCGCCCATTCCTGCCACGGTCAAGCTCACGAAGGTTGGTTTAAGGCATGATTGAGATCACAACAGCATAATATATACCACGATAACACAATTGATATGACGAAAGATCAATAATAGACACCACGATATATACCACGATATATACCACGATACACGCACGATATATACCACGATACATGCACGATACACGATACACGATATATACCACGATACATGCAGGATACATACAGGATACATACAGGATACATACAGGATACATGCACGGTACATACACGGTACATGCACGGTACATACACGGTACATGTACGGTACATACACGGTACATACACGATACATACACGATACATACACGATACATGCACGGTACATACACGGTACATGCACGGTACATACACGGTACATGCACGACACATGCACGATACATGCACGACACATGCACGATACATGCACAATACATACACGATAAACACAATAAACAATAAACGAAATATGAATATATCACCAGTTACCACTGGTGGCCAGCCTCGACTCGTTGGAGTATGACCACCCACCAAACTGCTTTTGTACTGACTCGCTGAGGTAGAACTCTCTATCGACCACTGAATCCATCGGCACTTCGGAAGTGAACTCGGAATCAAAATTGGATGTGTCATGCTCAGACCGAACTGATGGCGTGAACGGCGCCACGTACTTCTTGTTCAGCAAATACTTCCAATCAATTTGGTGGAAGAACGGATGCGCCTTTATCTCTGCAGCGCCATTGGCTCCCAACCTTCGCTTAGGATCTCGATCCAGTAAGCCCATAATCAGCGATTTCGCCTCGCGGTCCATGTCTGCCGGGAACGTTAACGGATCTCTGACAATTTTGTGGTACATCGTGTTGATGTTCTGGTCATAAAACGGCGGTAACCCGGTTAACATCTCGTAAAACAACACACCCAATGTCCACCAATCAACTGCCTTGGTGTACCCCTGTCCCAGCAACAGTTCCGGCGCCAAGTATTCCGGTGTGCCACAGAACGTCGAGGTTTGATCTTGGGCGCCCATGTTGAGTTTACACAGCCCGAAATCGCATAAAGCGATATGCCCCGTATAATCCAGCAAAATATTTTCCGGCTTTAAGTCGCGGTAGATCACATTGTACTCATGTAAACACTCTAAAGCACACAGCAGCTCGGCAGTATAGAACCGCGCTCGATTCAAATCGAATCTGTGGTCCCGCTGGAGGTGGTGGAACAGTTCTCCACCATTTACAAACGCTAGCACCAAATACAACTTCTCAGGAGACTGGAAACTGAACTTAAGCGGTACAATAAACGGGTTATTGATCTTTGCCAACACCGACCGCTCTGCCAATGTATGACTGACCTCCGACTTTGAAACAATATGTGCCTTCCTGATCGTTTTCAAAGCGTAGATTTGCCGAGTATCGTTTTTCAAGACCTGCATAACCTTCCCAAACGATCCCTTCCCAACAACTTTGAGCAGGGTGAAGTCATCAATCGATAGTTGGTGATTCTTCGTGTTGTGGACCTCGCATTTCACCGCGAGAGTACCCCCCCCCAACGTCAATTGATCGCGTTGGTTGAAATCCGAAGGCGGGATTCGCACCGAGCCCAGGGCAACATCGCGCAAATGGAACTCTTCATGCGTGCTCGGCGTGGAAGAAGCAGAACTGGAAGTGTTGTCCGCTGCAGGTGCATCGCCATTCTGCGTCTTTGCTTGCCGACTACCGGAAACCGACTCTCGCGTGCGTACAAAGCACGAAATCGTTAATGCCACGCCCTGAGCATTAGCGGCCACATCAAAACTCGTGGTTTTGTCCCAAACAGGCTCCTCGACGGTCCCACCAATTGCATGCAGCAAAATCTGCGTTTTATCGTATTCCAAAACCAGGTATACTGGCGGGGGCCGCGTGCTTGTTGTGTCGAATGCCCAGGGTGGCAGCGAGTGCCGGAACTGCTGAACCCGCAAGTTCTTCAGCTCGTAAATGGTGACTCTCAACAATTGCGGGTTTGCCGAGGCAGATGTAGTGGGTTCTGCTGTGTTTGCCGTGCTATTTGCTGTGTTTGCCGTGTTTGCAGAGGTATTTGCCGTGTTTGCAGAGGTATTTGCCGTGTTTGCAGTACTATTTACCGTGTTTGCAGTACTATTTACCGCATTTGCGGTATTCCCTGCACTGTTTGATGCACTGCTGGATGCGTTTACGAGCTTTAGTGGGTTCCGAGTGGGTGATAGCGTTGGCGAAGATGGAACGCCGTTTGTAACTGTTGCTCTTTGGCTTTGCTCAGTCACCGTGTTCGTCCGCGAGCTCAATTCCGCCGAGGAGGCCACCAACGTATCCCGCGTACGCGATTTCGGCGAGGTTTCGCCCTCGGAAGCACGCAAAGTCGAGCGGTGCTCGGGGGAGCCCGGATCCTTCGTGCTCGTCGCGCTTTCGCGCCGGCTCGGCGTGTGACTGCGCAGAAAGTTGGTTTCTTTCAGTTTTTTCGTGAGTTTCCACGACGACATGACTGTATGCTGGTAAATGCTGATGCAATGGATTTGTGGCGTAAAAATGCCAAGAAAACACCGCTTTTCGCGAGTGAAAAAGAGGTTTCAACGAAAGATTCGCTGAATGCAAATAGTTTTATGGGCTGCTCGGCAGGTTTCGAGCGGGCTATGGGCTTAAACGCGAGCGAGCTAGTGCGGGCGTAAACGGGGTAATTCGCGCGGCAGGAAGTATTTATACGCGAATCCAGGCCGGAATTTAAAAACAATGCCTTTTTTTTTAAACCTCCAAGATGGGTGGTGGCAAGACGGGTACGCCGTTGGTTTCGACTTTATTTCGTTGGCCGAAAGGTTCAGGGAAGGGGGGTAGCACGCGCTCGGGAGGAGCTGGGCTGTGGTGGGCTGGGTTTAATGGCTGGGGCTGGATCGCCGGGATAGGCTGGGGCTGCACGGCGAAGGACCGTGCCGGGCTGGGTAGTGGGCACTTGAGGGCCAGGGTGGGAACCTGAGGGCCAGGCCGCAACTACCCTAACCGTATATTAGCAGACGCGTCCAATCGCACAGGCATCGCACAGGCATGTGGGCGCCCGGCCAAGCATGGGGTTCACCGTGATGCATACTTGCAAATTATACTGATAATTAAATAGAACTAGTACTGAGAAAAAAAAACAATCTAACTTTTTTGACTATCCTTCCAAAAATTTATTACTTTGTCGAATTGAGGGAATCGGAACTTTTTCGGCACTCCCGTCCGGGTTTCCAATTGGGCAATGGCAAGTTGCATGGGCATATCTTTCTTGGTGAGGAAATTACCGCCAACAACCACGGTATCAACTGGAGTGTAAACAGCATGGATCCACCCTGACGGGATCAGCATACTGTCACCGGGTCCCAGATCCAATTGCATTGTCTCTGCATTTTTCAACATTGATGGGAACCAAATACTAGATTGGTCGCTGTTTAGGCACCATTTTTCATAGGCCCGTAAATTAGCTGGGGTGGGTTCAACAAAAATAAACGACTTCGCTCCGGAGATCACATGGTAGTAAACGCTGGACCCAGCAAAATCGATGTGGAAGTCAGTATAGCTTTTGGCCGCTCCAGTTAGCGAGTACAATTGCACCCGCGGTTTGTTGGGGTCCGTACCAAACACGGTATCTACATAATCATTATCGGTAACCCATTGAGGCCGTTTAACGTAGTCGGCAACCACGGTATTGCTGAATTCCAGTGTAATCATATTTAAAGTGCTGTGTTCAGAGATACTGGCTCTTTGTTTGTTGTTGGCTTCAAAATAGTCGCGCCATTTCCCTAATGTCCAACCCCTAACGGGCTGCTGCGTCACACTGTCCATCACGGGTGCAGGAAAGTCATCGCCCAATTGCTCGGCCAATGCTCGGGGGGTTAGTTTAGACTCGTCAATTTCCATTTGGAGAGCTGAGAAGTGCTCATGGGGGATAAAAACTGGTGGACTTTGGGGATTGCTGAAAAAGTCGGCCAACTGATCTACTAATTGCTGTTCCGTGGTAGGAATTGGCGCTCCGGGCTGCTCCGGTTGAGTGAAGTACATAACGTGGGGGTGGGTCTGCCCAATCTCAATGATACCTTCATTGAGTCGAGCATAGTTTATTATTCGTCTTTGCCGTTTCGGTTTGGGCTCGGCCATTATATTAACCTGCACGTTGCCAGATCGGGATCGGCTGGGGCACCACTCCCCGGGCACCATGTATTTGCCCCGTGGTACGGGCACCACAAACCAACCACGTGATACGTACATTACGTAACAAACACGTGATTCCACAATCCCCCCCACCGATGTGAAAATACCCGCACCCCGTGAAATTTAGTACAAGGATGATCCGTCGGTTTACTGCATTTAAACGCGGCTACGCCTCGCAGCCCCACGCGAAACTACCGCAGTGGGGTGCGATTGGCCAGTCCTTTAATATGCCGGCAATAGACGTCAAGAAACGTGCCGAGATCGCCCCAAACTTGCTGCCTAAATTTGCTCAAAAGCAAACGACTTATGAGGCCAGCAGCTTTTCGTTGGCAAAAAGACGATATGAGGGAACCGCCCGTGAAATTGCCCAGCTCGAGGGGTTCGGGAAGGAGGACAAATTTGCTAAACTTGGTGTCGACCCATTAGAACTGTGGAAATCCCCGGCGGCTTTAAGCACTTACATCACGAGCAATGGCCGCATTTTACCCGGATGGGTGTCAGGAAATAAGGGGCCCACTCAAAAAAAGCTCGCTAAAGCGATCAGAAGGTGCCGAGCTGCGGGGCTGCTTTCGCCATTGCACCAGTCTGTATTTGACTCAGTTTAATGTACATAATAACACTAAAACCATGCCAGTTTTCTAATTTACTCATTTATCTCATTGCCTATCTGCTAATTATAATCGGTGTTTCATAATAACACATACAGTGCGTGTTTTCTATTCGTCCATCTCATTTCAATGCTCACCTTGAAGCACGCTTCCTCATTGACTGCCAAATATACTTGTTGTGTGAGGGAATCTGGTTTGTAGTGTCTTACATCTCATCTATTCATCTCTAAATGCCTCATCATTGTTGCTCGATATTTCCTAAGTTGCGGGTCATTGATTGCTCATTGTAGCATTCGTATGATTGGACACAATTATATCTACCTAAGCCGCATGCCATTGCCAATCATAGTACTCTCATAATGGATCTAATTATACTTCTTGCGTGTCATTGCCTATTGGAGTGTAATTGAATGTCTACTAGATCTCCTGCGTGCCAGTACCACTCTACAAATGCTAAATGAATAAAACAGGCACGGCCACAATGCACAGGTACGTGAAGACCTGCATGACCCACCATATGTGTTGAACATGGAAACGGCACAACGAAAACTCCCAATGCAACATTCCCTCGGCGTCACGCGTGCCGCTAACAATGCCAACGTTCCCCCCGAACTCGCCCATGACTGAGCGGACCGTGGCTTCTTTTACTTTACCGGTTTCGAGACCGGCATATGCCGTCCATTCACCTTCCGTATTCTTTGAGTAGCTGCTCTCACAACCTTCGTGGTCATGACCACACAACACAATCCCGCCAAAGTCGCCAAATATTGAATTTAAAAGCAAGTTTGTAGCCTCGGGACTCAAATGGTTTTGGCTGCGGAGATCCCCGTTCTCGTAATACGTAAAGTGTGGGCCGTCTCGGCAAACTCCGGCCTCTTTATGCAAAGGGATATGAGTCAACAGCACCGAGGTACCATTATAACTACTCAAGCTTTTAATGAAATCAATTGTATTTCGGCGTGGCTCATCATCGTGGGGTGGACCATCCAGGGCCATGGCGTTCACGCCCACAATTCTATATTCGGGCTGCTCAATCAGGAAATTGAGCTCCCCAAACCTGCGAACAAACCTGTCTAAACGTTCATTCGTAAACTCACCATGATAACCTATATCGTGGTTGCCACTAATGTTGACGATCTCACCGGGAGCAGTTGGGGGAAAAATTTTCTGGAACCGGTCAGCACGAAGATCGAATTCGGCAGTATCGATCCATTGCGAAGATAAAAGATCGCCTAAAACAATAGCGTAGTCTGGCTTCAATGCGTGGCGGGTGGAAGCGGCAATGCGAGCTAAATACCGGTCGTTGCCCAATATGTCCACACGTTTACGGAATTTTTGTAGATCAATGTAACCAGTTATTTGGGGATCGCCATAGGCGAGAATCTTATGTTCAGTATGAGGTACCCATCGGCATGCATTGAATAAGTACGGATATAGCTGGAAATATAGCTGAAGGACGGTAGCTACTAGCACCACAGCTCCAGCTAACACCTTTAGGGCTTTGCGAAACATATCTGATTAACGTTCTCTGCTGTTTGGCGTTAAAACATTACTGCTTAAGCAGAATATTTACTTGTTAGTGGATCGTTTTGTGGCCGCAGGCCTATACTTGTAGGTGTGATTATGTAATAGGTACTTAAGCTCCGATGGAGAGTCAACGACCTAACCTTTAAGGCTGGTAAAGTATGAAGTAGTACAAAGTACAGAATTTGCCTTACAATGGCTTGTATCGTACTGAAAAAACTGAATGCTAATGTTTAAATGAGCTATATATGGAATCTCTATTGTTTATTTTAATCTCTATGAGGGGTTATGCAAAGGTTTGTTCAAGTTTATGGCCAGTCCTACGAACATGACGTTGCAAAGTATCGCTCCGTGTAAACTTTTGGCTGCATACGGTGCAGTGGAAAGGCTTCTCATCGATATGCTGCAAGGCGTGCCTCCAAACAAACATCTCCTTGGTGAACCCCACGCGACAAACAGAACAGACTTTCATGCCGTCCGACCCATCCAACACTCGGAATCCCATGGAGTACAGCTTATCTTGGTGATTGCGATTCTGCTGTAGCCAAATGCGATGCCGTAGCTTCTCCGGATCTCGCACGGGCTGCTTCCCTACTCTACCGGTCGTATGCGGCATTGCAGTTAAGCGCTTTTCCTCCAAAGGGAACCGAATCTCATGGAGCTTTAAGGGAGGTGCAACGGAGTCTTTGAGATGTGAATAAGCTAAAGTTTGTGTGTATGCTGGAGTACACTTTGAAGGAGCGCTGGGCTGTACCACAGGTGGGATCGTGACAGGCTTGGAGTACACTTCAACTCTCATATGTGGAGAACCTTGGAGAGAGTTAGATGGGGTTGTTTCTTGTGTACTCGGGTCCAGTTCAGGAACACTTGAACGCGGGGTATGGCTCGAGGTTTGATCGTTAACGTTCAACAATAAAGAGGCCGACTGCCTCAGGTGCTGCTTGAACAGGTCTTTGCCCGTGGCATTAGAAGATGCTAACCGATCCGGCTGAGGAACCACCGGAACTTGTTGAGCTGGTGATATGCAATTCGAAGAACGGCTATTCTCGACCGGAGACATACGCGGAGAAGGTTCAACGGCCTGCGCTGGAGGAGTAAGGATAACTGCTGGCGGTGGAGCTGCCTCTGGGGAGGGTGGAGACTGGTTAACCAGCTTATCAATACTCAGAGCCTTAGAAGTTCTACCATTGGCCACAGCCGGGCGTATGTCCCCATTTAACCGGGCGCGAGCAATCTCTGCTGGAAGCTCTGACGATACTTTAGCAGGCTTCCAAATCGATGAAACCTTCTGACTGCCTGCCACTTCCGCCTTCGTTTCTTGCTTCGTTCGTACTGATTTGGGGGGAGATAGATGGACTAGAGATGATGGCTCCACTGGGGGCGATACAGGAAAGTACGACTTAGCACCATCAGAAGATGGAGTCGCTGAAGAAGGAGTTAAAGGTAACGAACGTTGCTGTTCCGATTGCTGAGACGATACCTGATTGGACGTTGGTGGACGAGGCGACTCCACTGGAACCAATTGAGTCGATGTGCTCAGTGAAGTTAAGTTTGGCATTGCGGTGGCTGTGCCCAACTGCATGTGGTGAGGAATTGATGTTGATACTACGACATGCTGAGAAGGTGGCGCCGGTTGTGCAAATGTTGGCTGCACTGGCAACGTCATCGGCATAGAGACTTGTCTGTGAACGTTCAAGACAGGCGGTGACATGGTGTTGGAGACTTGAGGCAAAGCAGAAATGAAGCGAGGCCCCGCTTGTGGCTGCAGAGACGAAGTCATTACTTGTTGCATGGGCTGAGCATGCGAGACGGCCTGTCCTAAGTTTGCACATTGCGCCCCATTCAAGGGAACAACAGCGGTAGGAACTTGCCATGCCTGAGGAGCCTGTACAAACTGGTAGCATTGAGGACCCTGGTACTGACCTAGAACTTGTACGGGCGGCGCGGGGATCACATTCATGGGATACGCACAGAACTGCTGAGGAACTCCATAACTTATTGCTGGTGGAGGATGAGCAATTCGCCCCTGCATATCGCCATAAACCATTCTGGAATGAATACTTTTAAACTACAGCACGCTCGACAAAGTATGGCTACTAAACAAATTGCCAAGCAGAAGGAAAATAGTTCGAGTGAAGAAGACGAGGCGTGTTTCACCCTATTGCTTATACGATGGGACCAGCTAATTATCTGAAAAACATATATATATGTATTACACGCACTTTGGCTTGCATTAGCGAACCCATGAGCCGCATGCGTTGCCTGCGCAGGTCGAAATGCCGCACCATATACAGGGTAAGGGCACATGCACGTATGCCCACCTCAAGACAGTCCACACCAAACGATGAGGGTTGAAAAGCAGTAGGGTATCCCCGCACATTAGCGCGGGTTCGCATCTCGACCTGCATTTTAAGATCAGATTCTATGATATGAATCAAATCATTGCTATCTGCTGGTACTAGAGAATGTAAAGAGAAGCATTAATTCAGTAAAATCAGAGATGAGTGAGTGTGGGTGATTTGGGAGGTAAGCAGACCCTCATACACGAATCGAGTTATTTCTCCATTTGCGTCTGGTTATTATTTTGCTTATAATATTTACTACACCCATAGAGTTTCGATCCGATTAGCCGCCAACCATCTCATAAGGACTCGAAAATGACAAAAACAAAGAGATAGTGGCACTTCCACATATGTTTCAGTCAGTGACCTGCATTTTGGTTCGGAGGAGACGCCCGTGTGCGGCGATAAGTGCATATGCAGGGTACGAGAGGCGTTGTTTCGTATCATTAACATGGGGTCGCCGCGGGCTCACCTGACACGTCCTTCCCATCTATGATCTCCACCCATTGGAAGCGCCGTTGGTATTACGTAGCTCCTGATTGCGGCGTGTGCCGTTCTAAGAATTTACAGTATACGATTGGCTTAATCTTACATATGTTTGAGGGATGAGTACCCCCAGAACACCCACTTCACCAAAATATCGCATCAGACAGATCTTAATTGCTCTCGGTAGTGGCCAAATGCTAACCAAACTACGTATATATGCTAGATTTGCATCTATTTGCCAACGCGATGTAAAAATTTCTAGCTTAAGATCTCAGGCTTGTGGTTTTTGCTTAAGGTTAGGGTCCATAACTGAAATGCATAAGCGCCTCGAGTCCGCGCGTCGTGCAGTATGGAACTTTTAAGGGTTCTGCGAATTCCAAACTGAAGAAGATCTGAAATGTTAAGTGGTGTATTGGGCTCCGACACAACATGTGTTGCTATATCCAAGATCTGAGAGACGATCCATTTAAAAGAAATTCAAATGAATGTCCTACCACTCGATGGCGAACTTTATAACCTTCTTTAAACACATGAAAAAGTTCGTTTGATGTAATTTTTCAGTATTCAGTTACATTATAGAAGGGATGAAGACCCCAAGGAAACGCGATGGCTGTGTCAGCGCCCCTCACTCATTAGCACTACAGTCTATCGTTTCTTGATATTTAACCTCTGACTGCCCCTCATGTTCACCACACTTGGGGCGCCCCCCCCCAACATTACGGCGACTTCCTTTGCGCAATGGAAGCAGGGTTGTTCTACTATTGCGGGATTTATATAATCAGGTGCTTTTACTGAATATTAAAGTGGATGTGAGCGACGAAACTTCTGCATTTATGAAAATTGAGGCTCAATACCATCCTGAGTCCAATGCAATACTCCCGAATGCCGTAAACCCGAACATTGCTATGTGATCGAACAGAGTTACTAAGTCCTAAGGATCAATGGAGAGAGAACCAAAGGTAAGGTGATCGATGGCGACGGCATACCCCATGCATGAAGCGGCCAAAGCACCGATCCAAAATAATCAACGCGCGTAACCGAACGGAACCTAACATTTCATCGGAATCGATTGATGTAAGGGTTATTCATAGTATACGTAGTGGCCTTGGTGCACGCGAGGCGAAGAAATTAATTTATAATGGAGTTTGAAACACACGAAGGCCCTTTATTTAACAATGAGTTTTATTTATATGTGAATCGATTGTTAGTATTGCCGGTCTTGAGGATGCATGCCGAACCCCACCGACCGCGCGGCACTATCGCCGTACATACAGCCTGCATGGTGTGCGCAAACACTAGTTAACTACTAAGACTACTAGTGAGCGCCAGCCTCCGAAGACACTCCTGAAACATGGAGGATTAAGGGTCATGAGGGCATGCGATAAGAAGCCTCGCCCCTGCCTCCCAGAACCACCGAGCCCAGCTTTTCCGGGTGTTAGAAGGCTGGGATGCGTTGTTGGGCGGGGTGGTTAAAGTGTAGCAGGGACTTAGCAGGGACTTAGCAGGGACGTCAGCAGCGAATTACCATGGGACTTACTTAGCTTGGAACTTAGCAGGTCGACTGGTGTGGTTAGGGCAGCGCTGGTAAGGAGTGGTTTTTGTAAAAATGCGTGCTTTGTCAGCACATACAATCTCCACCGCGATGAACCGACTCCGGCGCGTCAATGACGACTCGAGTGACGACGAGCAGGCGCCGGCTGCTTCGCAACAAGAAAGCGTAGAGTCCGCTCAGCGTATTCCCAAAACTGTTGACGACGGGTTGGAAGACGCCAGCGACGTCAACAATTCTGAAGAAGAAGGCGACGATGCCGCGGATTCCTCGGAGGAGTCGAGCGAAGACGATGAAGAAGAACTGGCGAAAGTTCGTGAGGGCTTTATTGTTGACAGCGATGACGAAGGTGCCGAGAATGACGCAAGTGATGGTGAAGACGCCGACGCCCGTCGCAAGCGTCGCAAGCGCCGGCGAAAACACCATGACGACGACGAGCCTATCCAGCTGGATGAAGACGACCTGGATTTGCTCGGCCTTGCCGGTGCAGGCGGCCGTAACGAACGTGCCGGCGATAATGGCCGGAGCCGGTTCAAACGGCTGAAAAAGGCCAGCAAGTCCGACCAGACGGCGCCGAGTCGTGGTTTGGACTCGTTATTTGATGATGCGGACGATCGTAAAAGCAGTTTGAGTGACGACGAAGAAGATGAAGATCGTCGCGAGCGGCAACAAAGTTCCGGCCGTCGCCGCGACGAATTCGCCGATTTCATTGAAGCTGACGAGTTCAGCGAGGACGACGAAGAAAAGTTGCGCCGTGAAGAAGAACGCGAAGTTGGACGGCGTCGTGCACGACAAAACCGGATTAAAACTGAAGGCGGTACCGCCGGCGTCAGTGCTGGCTTAAGTGCCGCTGTTGGTGATCTCACTGGCTTAAATGAGGATAAACTGAGTGAAATTTACGAAGTGTTCGGTGACGGTGAGATGTACGACTGGGCGCTAGCGAACGAGGAAGACGACGTCGGCGACGGCGCACATCCACCGGAAACCGAGGAGTTGCAATTGACCGATGTGTTTGAACCCTCGGAATTGGCCGCGCGCATGTTAACTGCTGAAGACAATGCGATCCGCATTGAGGATGTTCCTGAGCGGTTCCAATTGCTTAGGCAGAAGCTGCATCAGTACGCCTACGATCTTGACGACTCGCTGTATTTCGAAAAGAAACAGTGGATCACTGACCGGGTGTTGGAAATGAAACAACCTGAACGTGAATTCCGCGAGCACACGCGCATAGCCGTGAGCTACGTTGTTGACTGCATTGCTCGTGAGAACTTGGAGGTGCCATTCATCTGGCACCATCGCCAGGATTACCTTGTGCACTTCAGTTCGTCGTCGAGCGACGCTGAGCGCACGCAATTGCTGAGGTTGAGCGATTTATGGCGGATTGTTGATTTGGATTTGGACTTTCATGCGATTATTGAGCGCCGCGGCGCTGCTCGGCAGCTGGCCGCCCAGGTGTTCGATGAAAATTTACCCGAACCCTTGGAAAAATTAAAGAAAGTGTTCGATTCGTTTATGGACTCGTCAAAATCCGGGGTGGAGTACCAGGATCTGGTGGATTTCCTCCAGTTTGAAGCCAGTGCTCAATTGAAAGCAGCAAGGCGTCACTCGCGGTTTGCACTGTTCGACCGGGTTCGGCAGGGGCCCACTATGGAAATTGTCACTGCCCTGAACCTAGCCCCACATAGGGTTGCGGAACAATTACCGGATTTGGTAAATGAGGGCGAGGTACCCGTCTCGCCGACAAATTTCGGTACCCTTGAATTCCAGGACATGGCTTTAATGCCCTCCGAATTGGCCGTTGAGTTAGGACCCGGTGCCAGTGTTGAAAATGCCACATCGTTTGTTGCCCACGCACTCAGCTTTGATCCACGCATTCGTAAATTCTTCCGCTACGTTTTTGAGAAGTTTGCCCGCGTGGATCTGGTGATTACTGATGACGGGCGGCGCAAAATCACGGCGAACTCACCGTTTGCCGACTTGAAATATTCGTGCAACTGGTCTTTGGACGAATTGAGGGCGCGGCCGGCCCTGCTCTTGCGAATGTTGAAGGCGGAGTCACAGGGGCTGTTAATTGTTCGGGCGCAGTACCCCCATTACAAGACGACGCTGTACAAGGCATTTGAAAATCTATTGGTTGGTTCAAGCCAAGATGAATGGCGGGAAAAGCGCGCAGCCATTGCCAAGGCGACTTCCCGGCTTATTGTACCAGCAATTGCCCGCAATATCTTGGAGTCGTTGAGAGCCCACTGTGTGCGGGCGCTCCGCTACGAAGTATGGGTATCCTTCTCAGACCGGTTGAACCAGGCTCCCTTTAAACCTCCAGGATACGTTTTGGGCACTGTTCCTCGGGTGATGTGTATCAGTGCTGGAGAGGCGAACATGGGTGATGCAGTGTTGGGCACTGTACTGGATGAGGACGGGCATGTTTCCGAAATCGTTAAATTGGGTGATGCACGCGGGCCCGAATTTGTTGCTAAATTGGTGCAGATGGTCAAGGATGCTCGGCCCGATGTTGTTGGAGTTGCTGGGTTCACACCAGCTGCTAGACAGTTAAAGGAAACGGTAAGAAGCATCATTGTTGAGAAAGAACAGTTTATGGCCGGTCCTGAAGATGCTCAGCAGCCGTTGGAAGTCGTTTGGGTTCAAGATGAAGTGGCAAGACTGTACCGTCACTCGGAAAGGGGCGCTGTCGAATTCCCGGATTTGGTTCCCAATGCCCGCTACTGTGTGGCTGTAGCGCGGTACCTGCAAAGTCCGCTTTTGGAGTACGCCCAGCTGGATGCCGAGCAACTAGGCAATCTTGTGTTGCACCCAGATCAATCTTTACTGCCTAAGGAAGAGTTTTCTTGGGCAACTGAGATGGCTTTTGTGGACTGCGTATGCCTTGAGGGTGTGGATATCAATACAGCTGTACGATCTACTTACCGCGCGGCAGTGCTTCCATATGTGGCCGGGTTGGGTCCCCGCAAGGCTGGTGGGATTGTTCAGGCCATTCTGGCTCGCGCTCGCGGTGGCCGGATATCGCTACGTACCCAGCTTGTCACTGCTGAAATCACACCGCGTGTAGTGTTCATGAACTGTGCATCGTTTTTGCGGATCCCCTGGCATTCGAGCTCGAGCGATCTACATGACTCCAGCGATAATGGTGACTATTTGGATGCTACTCGAGTCCACCCGGAGGATTATGAATTGGCACGCAAGATGTGTGCCGATGCCTTAGAGCTAGATGAAGAGGATATTGAAGTCATTGAGGAGCGCAGTGTTGGTGGTGTGGTTGGCCAACTTGTGGCTGATGATCCTGAAGCACGCAAACTTGATGAGCTGGTTTTGGAAGAGTATGCTGAAGAATTGGAGCAGCTGTTCAAGCAGCGCAAACGGGTTACACTGGAGAACATTCGTCGGGAGATTCAGGACCCTTACGGTGAGCTTCGCCATCCGTTGCGGATGTTAACTCCCGATGATGTGCTTACGATGCTCACTGGTGAAACACGCAAGTCTTTGCACCCCGGTTCTGTGGTATCTGCCACTGTGCTGCGTGTATCTGGTCGCCAGCTTGTCTTGGCGCTTAACAATGGCATTGATGCCGTTGCAGAATCAGGCAGCATGAGTGATGATCGCAGTGTGCCCATCAACCAACAGTTCGCTCGTGGCCAAGCAGTTCAAGCCGCGATCGAGTCGATCGACTATGGTTCATTGATGGCCACCGTGAACACACGACAGAGCGTTGTTGCTGAGGCCGCAGAAAGGTTGAAGAAGGCTCAGGAGGAAAGTTTGCGTGCGGATTCCGTACACTGGAATTCCGCAGCGGAGGCTCGCGATGCCGAAGCTCTAAGACGCCGGGCGGCAAGCCGTCAGCGCCAGATGCGCGTCATCAAGCACCCCTTGTTCCACCCGTTCAGTGCTCGTGAAGCTGAGGCCTATTTGGCGCCATTACAACGGGGTGATCTGGTGATCCGACCCAGTTCGAGAGGTCTCGACCACTTGGTCGTTACTTGGAAGGTTGCCGATCAGATCTATCAGCACATTGATGTCAAAGAGCTCGACAAACCGAACGATTACGCCCTAGGCCGCACTCTGTGTGTGGGCAACTACAAGTACCATGATTTGGATGAGCTGATTATCATGCATGTCCAATCAATGGCTCGCAAGGTCGATGAAATGGCAAACTGCGACAAGTTCCAACAGGGTAATCGCCGTGACGTCGAGAAATGGTTAAGCGCTTATACGAACGCGAGACCTACGCAGTCAGTGTATGCATTCTGTTTCGACCACCGCCGGCCGGGGTACTTTTTGCTGTCATACATGCTCGGTGCGAACCAGCCGATCCGCGACTGCCATGTTAAGGTGCTGCCCAACGGTTACGAGCTGATGCACAGCGCTTATCCTGATGTTCAGAGCGTGACCAATGGCTTTAAAACGATGGTCCAGCGTGCGCGCGTTTAAAATATTATGTGTATTATATACGATCCCTTACACGGTGATAAACTGCTATACAATGCTATGTCACACACTGCTATTGAAGTGTAAGATGCTAGTAGATGTAATCACAATTACCCTAGATTGACATCGTGAGATGTCGTTGCGATGCGTAGGCAATGCAGAAAGCAACTTGGAAACCCGAATAAGTCAGGGTTACCCACCCAGTGATGGCAGTAGCTAGGCGAAGAATGCCAACTTTGGGTCCAATTTTCAAAAATAAAAGATATTTATAACGTAAGAACCCTGCAGCATTACTTTATGTACATATCAGTGGATATATATTTATATATTTAGTATATATTTAGCGATCGGCATTTCCGCAGTAGTCATTGGCAGACAGCAGGGCAGAGGGTCGCAGCCGTGACCAGTCAGGTGACTTGCTTGCTCGTCGGTGAAGCTCCCTGCTCCTCGGGCCGGCCTAACCCTGGAAAGTACCCGGGTCGTTCTCGCTTAACTCAGTATTAGTTCACATGTAGACACACGAAAAACCCAATATAAACACCAACCAGCACGTAATTCCCCGCGGATTATGCAACTAACACACCTTACACAACTCATTTTCTCTAATCAAGACATATAGATACTTCTTCTCCCCAATTATTTAGCTTGCTCGTACCTGCCCGTGCGCTAGTATCCAGGGTTACTCTTATAGTCCAAAATTGGTGCCCTCCCACACAGTGCATATGCTCCCCAATCTGCGAGCAATTACACAAACTTTCAAACCGATTTGCAAGTTCAAGCTTTATTCAACCATTATGAGTGCCCCACAAATCAAAACCGGTGCAATTATGGTCATTGGTGACGAAGTGCTCAACGGCAAGATCCGCGACACGAACTCGCAGTATTTCTCGAGATTCTGCTTTGATCTTGGCATTGACCTGCGCCGTATCACGGTTGTGCCCGATAAAACCGATGATATCGTTGAAGAGCTGAACAATCTGCGTAGCAAATATGATTTCATTGCCACTACTGGTGGAATTGGCCCCACTCATGATGATATCACGTATGAAAGCATTGCCAAGTCTTTCGGGCTGCCACTAAAGTTAAATCAAGCAACGGTGGACGCCATGGACAAATTATCGGTGAATCCACCTCGCCATAAAAGCGGTCCTGAATTAACCGCTCAATTGCGCATGGCGACATTCCCTAGTGGGCCCAATGTCGAGGTATTATTCCCCAGCCAAACTTTATGGGTTCCCGTGGTTGCCCTTGATCACAAAGTGTATATTTTCCCGGGGGTGCCTGCGATGTACCGCGAGCTGCTGGAAGGGTTACGCCCTCAAATATCCGCCAGGGTTGATGCCCCTAAACTGATTCGAAGGTTTATTTCAACGACTTCATTTGAATCGAATTTGGCCCCTATTTTAACCGAGTTACAAACAAGGTTTGCCAATCGGGAAATCAAGATCGGGAGCTACCCGCACTTGCGCGACAAACGCGTAACTGTTTCAATTTTAGGGCCCGAAGTCGAGGCCCCAGCTTTGGAGCAGATTGTGACTGAACTACTTCCCCAGATCGAGAGCGGTAAAGAGTTGACAGCACAGGAAGAGGCAGTGAGTGCTTAAATATCTCTATAAATCTATACTAACTTAGGTTACGGCTCGTCATCATCCGTATCTTCGGGCTTCGGCGTGCCCTTAGGCGACTGCAGCCACTCGAGGTACCGCAAACGGCGGCGCGTGTCGCGCTCTTTTTGCTCATTACGCGTCAGCTTCTTCTTCTTCTTCCGGATCTTGATGTTCGCCGGGGAATCATTGTCGTTTTTAGACCCAGGTGGACCCGGCGAGCCCGCACGCGACGGTGCAGCAGACGATGCCGCTGAATTGGCCGCCGACGTTGCCGCCGACGTAGCTGCTGAGGTGTTGGCCGATGATGCATCATCAAAGCTGTTCAAATTACCCTGGACGTGACCCTTCATCGTCACTTTACCATCAGCAACGATCCATTGCTCAGCACTGAGAGCACCAACGAACTCGGTGTTATGCGAAATAAGAATCACACCGCCGCTCCAGTCGCGAATGGCCACGGCCAGCCCACCAAGTGAGTCGCGATCGAGGTAGTTTGTGGGCTCATCCAGAACAAGCAAATGAGGATTGTTCCACGTAGCACCGGCAATAACCACCTTCACAAGCTGGCCTCCACTGAGACTACCTAAGGGAGTGTGGTCGGCAATGTCGCCGTCTAAACCAACGTCCTCGAAATGCTTACGGATGACAGGGGGCGACAGGTCGCGGTAACCAAGACCTTCCCTACTCGACTCGTGGTCATCAAACTCCTGAACAAGTTTGCTGAAGCCACGCTCGATCAATTCCTCTCTTGGCATCCACGTGTTGAACTTAGGAAGCATTCCTTTCCACTGAACTTCGTACTGGAAACCCTTTTTCAGCTTTGCCCGACCAATAAGTGCCTCAAGCACGCGCTCCCGGCCCGAGTCGTCGATTTTCTGTGGCTTCTGCATGATAGCACGCTCCTCATCGGACATCTTACGAGTTTGCTTGAGATGGATCTCACGATCGTCGCCGTTTTGGTAGCGCCACTGCAAGTATTGATTCGCCGTCTTTTCCTTGTGTTTTTCAACGTGCTGGAACGCATGCTGAGCAATGTAGCCAATACGCAAGTTCGGATGCTTTTCTACCAAACCTGTAGTCGGTGCTAATTCACCCGTGAGCAACTTGATGAGCGTTGATTTACCGGCACCGTTCGCACCCAGAATGGCGACACGGCTCGAAAGGCTGATCGAGCACGACACATTCTCCAACGAGTACTTGTCGGCACCAGGATACTTGAATGAAACGTTACTGATCCTAGCAATTGCTCGCGTGTTGGAACGTACTCCAGTAAGGATCCCCGGTGGAGGGAATGCCATTTGAACAATTGAGTCCGTCAGCGTGTAGTACGCTTTGCCTTCAGGACGCACTTTGACAAATTCGGACAGGTTGCCCTTGTAATACACTAAACGTTTCGACTCATAGTGGATGATATCCGTGCACACGGCGTCGAGAAACGCGGAATCGTGGGATACAATCAGCGAGGTGATGTTCGTGTGCGTATTCAAATAGTCCTCTAACCATTTCACATTGGCAACGTCCAAATGGTTTGTGGGCTCATCGAGCAACAGAATGTCGGCCTTCATGAGCATTGCCCTTGCCAACTCAAGCTTCATCTTCCAACCACCGCTCAACGCCCCGACCGATTGCAAACGGCGATCCTCATCAAACCCGACATCTGCCAGCGCAGCCGTGATCTCGTCGCGCGAGTTTACAATTTCCGGATCAGCAGCAATAAAGGAAACAACATCCGTCTCGGCATCAGCACCCTGTAAACGGTGCTCAACGAAACATGTACGCAGTTCAGACTTATCCGGGAACCCTTCGAGCTTGCCGTTCGCAATCGAGCGCATCAAAGTCGATTTACCACACCCGTTACGACCACAAAGACCGTAGCGGTGGCCCTTGAAAAGGCGCATGGTTGCCTTGTTCAACAGCATCCGCCCACCGTAAGCCAACGAGAATTTGGCATTTACGATCTCAATACCATCAATTTCTTCCTCTTCAACGCGAGAATCGGCAAACATCAGCTCGAAATGCACAGTCTTTTGATGAGCAGTCTCGGTATCATAGCCACACAATTGCTCATAGCAGTCTTTTTGTAACAGCGTGAATTCACGCGCGTTCACAGTAAGCAATACGATATCAGTAGCCAGCTCGCAAACTTGAGGTGCCAAATCTCCGCTGAGCGACTCAGCGGCTTGCTCACGATTGATTCGCAATGCGCGGTCCGCAGTTTTCGTTTCATCGGAAGCGGATTCCAGCACTTCGTAGGCCCGGCCGGCCAGCTCACGCACTTCCGGCAGAGAGGCATGCTCAAAAGTCTGCTTAACACCCGGCCGTAAGTCCGGCAAGAAGTTGTAAACTTCCCATGGGTTGTGCACCAACCGCGTCAAGTTCTCGGTGACCACAACGGCTTGGCGCAACGATTCCTGGCTCGAAAACACCGTTAGGGCCTTCACGAGGATCGGCACGAGCACGGACAAACACGGCTCGGTGACTTCTGCCACAAACGTGACATGCGACAGCGTTTTGATGCAATCTTGCACTTTCTTAGGATCAGTGAGTGCATCCAAAATAACATCAATTCGCGGAACAACGTCCTGGTTATCTAATTTCTGCATGAAAGTCTTTGTAGTCGCTCTCGCAGCGCGGGAAACCTCGGGTTTCATGTCATGCAGCAACGTTGCCAGTATGGGAATGCCGCGATAGAACTGCAACTCGACCCAATCTGCTGGACACGACTCACAAACAAAGTCAATACAGTTTAGAGCCCCCAATTTCGTTGGAGGCTTTGCACTTTGATCGCTTAACACGTCCCACACCAAAGATATGAAATGACTGGCAATAACCACTGAAGGTAGCGACCGCTGTAAAGCGGCAACAGCGTCATGAGCACCGCGTTTCACGCCGCCATCTTTGTCCACTAAAGTGTTAAGGCACAAGGGCAGCAGGGGCAGAATCTCAGCTGCGGCAACAATGTTGTCCACAGACTTCGTTGCAAGCTGAGCCACAATGATCATTGCTCCCTCACGGGCCAAAGACTGTTTCCGCTGCTTTAAAAGCGTTTCAATGCCGGCCTTTACGGCTTTAGCATCCTCAGATTTGGACAGGTCGACAGCACTAGCCAACTTCGTACAGGCTTCTTTCAACTCAATGGCAGAATTAGCCTGGGCAATGGCATGGAAATGCTCTGTAAGTGACGAATTCAGTACAGTGTTATCAATTGCAGCCAGGAGTGCTTGCAAATTCAACGACGAGGCGTTCGGTGAAACGGGCTGGGAAGCGGGCGCTGATGGCTCGGATTGTGCACCATTGCCGAATTGCGAACCAGGAACGAAATTCTGGCCGGCAAATGTCCTCCCGGGCGTAAATTCGAACGGCACGTATTTCTTTTTAGCGGGCATAAATGTTTAGTCTGGCTAATTTTTTTTCCAGTCCCAGCCCTTATGCACATGCATGAAACGCAGCTCGTAAACCCGATATGGTTAATGCTGCAGCTAAGGGTAGGAGACACGTTATGGATAGTGGTGGAACCACATGTTACGGCTATATTTGGTGGATATGCGCTAAGCGGTTCAATCCAGGGCTAGGGGCGACGTGATATGGGTCGCTACTGAGGCTGTTATGGCCAGGACACGTTGTACTATTCGATGGATAGGAGTGGCTAAACGCGAACCAGAGAGGTTCTCATAGCGGCCAACTGAGACGTAGGCATTAAGCAGAAAAATAAATGCAATTACACGATTTGAAATTGAATAAACCTTTAAATAATTGGAAACATTTAGTATACAAAACGAGCAGTCATCTATGAATTAGCCAGTAGCGATGAGCAATTGCGTATCAGGTGTGGATCCGAGTTTCGCGCGAACTTATACGGTGAATACTGTGGGGTGCGTAAGCGCGTGCATGCGGCCGCATGTTAGGCCCCCAAGTAAGGCGCAGACCTGTAAGCGCTGGGGAAGCCGGGGTGGGGATGTGCGTGGCCGCCCGCGCTTCGGAGATAAGGGTTCCTGCTCAACCCTGAACTCGCCCGAACTTCGAACCACTGATGACTCCCCCAGGTTGGGACCTTAGTTGTACATATAAACCCTACTAATGCCCCACTCCGTAAACCGGCCTGTAAAATGATGAACTCACGCAGCCAAATTCCGCGGCTTTTAACCGCGAGCAAACACCTTCATGCTAAACCGTTCAGCACTACGCGTGCAGCCCGCGATTATGACGCAACGCGCCCCAATCTGTTTGTCGAAAAAGACACGAAAGTGATTTTCCAAGGTTTCACGGGCAAGCAGGCCACGTTCCATGCCGAGCAGGCCATTCAATACGGCACGCAAATCGTCGGCGGCACAAACCCCAAACGTGCCGGGGAAACTCACTTGGATCGCCCAGTTTTCAAAACTGTGGCTGAAGCCATGAAGGAAACCGGTGCGACGGCCTCAGGAATCTTCGTTCCGCCCCCCGCGGCTGCTGCCAGTATCATGGAGGCCGTGGAGGCGGAAATTCCGCTGGCGGTTTGTATCACCGAAGGCGTTCCGCAGCACGACATGATCCGCGTGATGCAGGCTTTGAAAACCCAGAGCAAAACGCGGCTTGTCGGCCCCAATTGCCCCGGGTTAATTGCCCCCGGCAAATGTAAGATCGGTATTATGCCCCAGAACATCCACAAACCCGGTAGGGTCGGCATTGTTAGCCGGAGTGGTACCCTTACCTACGAAGCAGTTAACCAAACCACCGAGGTGGGGTTAGGGCAGAAGCTCGTGGTGGGGATTGGCGGCGATCCGTTCCCGGGTACAAACTTCATTGATGTATTGGACGGCTTCTTAAGGGATGACGGTGTTGAGGGAATTATTATGATCGGCGAGATCGGCGGCAGTGCCGAAGAGGAAGCCGCGGAGTTCTTGAAGGCCTACAACCTCAGCCGCGTCGACCCTAAACCGGTGGTTTCGTTCATCGCTGGGGTGACCGCCCCGCCTGGCCGCCGCATGGGGCATGCCGGTGCCATTGTGGCCGGCGGTAAGGGTGACGCAAAGTCAAAGATTGCCGCTCTGCAAGCAGCGGGCGTCATTGTTGAGCCGTCACCGGCCGGGCTTGGCCGTGCTCTTTACAAGGAGTTCGAAAAGCTTAACCTCACTTAATTGTACAAAACTCCACATAGCGCGCACGCGTATGTCTGCGTATAGCTATATATGACCTACGTAAACAACACAATTGTCAAATGAGTTGGGCCAATAACACCCAATGAGCCCCACGCTGTATCCGAAGACGAGCTTAAAATGCTGTTTTGCCGGCTGGTCGTGTATAATGAGCCAGCATGTAACGCACGATCTCGAGGTGGTACAAGCTCGTCATCCTGATCGCGCAGCTCGTATGATTCGTGCTCGTACTTACGGATGGCTTGTGTATGCTAACACAGACATCAAACAACGCTTGAAAGACTTCAACCTATTAAGCCTATCTGCGCGTAACCAGGTTCCAACTATGTAAACAAACAACACAATTGTCACAAATGAAATGGCCCAAGTTCAATGCACGTACGATCATGTGCATGCATGTTCGTGCCCGTGTGTATGGCCCGTATCCCCGTTACTACACGATTTGTATATGCTACACAGACATCAAACAACGCTTAAAACCGACTTCAACCTATCGCTATTAAGCCTATCTGCGTGTAACCAACTATGTAAACAAACAACACAATTGCCACAAATGAAATGGCCTGAGCTCAATTCAGCTCCTACGGTTCAAGCTCGCTTGAAGCTAACTGCAATAGTCAATTGCTAATCTATCGAGCCTATCGAGCTGTGCCTGACCTTCCAAAGGCAGTTTGGCTCGACATAGCCCCTGAGGCAGAGTAGCTCCATATTGAATCGGATAAACCTTTTATGCTGCTACCTACTACGTGCTTTATATATCCCTAGGTAGCTGGGGTGATGTATGTATGGTTAATGCGCGTGACATGTATGATGAAAGGCAGGCAGGGCACCTAATCAGCCCTGATGCAGGATGACTGAATTAACCATTAAGGAATGCCTTCTTGCCACCTGCATTAGTTCTCTAGCTAGGATGGTGTGTTGCTACATTGGTTCTCTAGCTTGCAAGGTTTTTGCTACATTAGTTCTCTAGCTGGTACCTCCATTAGTTCTCCAGCTAGGATGGCTAATGCCCGTGACATGTATGGTGAGAGGGTTTCTCAATTGGGATGCGAACGTGTGTGGCCCGGCTCGCCGGTTCAACGGCCTCGCACATTAAAAGCATTAATGATATACAAAGATTATATTTAATGCACCCGACGTCACCGGGATCTGTGTTTTTCCTGCCCAACGGCACGCACATTGTTGCCAAACTAGTCGGGTTCATTAAAAACGAGATGCGAAACCACGGTTTCCGGGAAGTTATTACGCCGCAGCTGTTTAAAAATGAACTGTGGAAAACCAGCGGCCACTGGGACCACTACAAGGATGATATGTTTAGCGTTAAAGGCGGTGTCAACGAGGGTGAAGAAGAACAGTACAGTTTAAAACCAATGAACTGCCCCGGCCATTGCCTTATTTTCAAGTCTGTGGCCCGCAGTTTTCGGGACTTACCATTACGGTTTGCCGATTTCTCCCCGCTGCACCGCAACGAGGCCAGCGGGGCATTGACTGGTTTAACCAGAGTGCGGAGGTTCCATCAGGATGATGGCCACATATTCTGTCGTCCTGATCAAGTTGGAGAGGAAATTGCTGCTTCGCTTGATCTGGTGGACACTGTGTACAAGGTTTTTGGTTTACAGTACCGCCGCGTGTTATCCACAAGACCCTCAACTGGTTATATTGGGTCCCTGGAGTTATGGAACGAGGCTGAATCCAGCTTGAAACGGGCATTGGGCTCAGAAATTGAAGTAAATGAAGGCGATGGTGCATTTTACGGCCCGAAAATCGATTTTGTTGTAACTGACAACCAAGGCCGCGAGCACCAAGCCGCCACGATCCAGCTCGATTTTCAGCTGCCAATCAAGTTTAATTTAGAGTACGATGACGATAAACAGTGCCAGAAAACTCCAGTGATGGTGCATCGTGCAGTATTGGGCAGTGTGGAGCGGTTCTTGGCATTGCTTATTGACCATTATGAGGGTAAATGGCCGTTTTGGCTGAACCCGCTGCAGGCAGTGGTGATCCCCGTGAGTGAGCAGCATGCTCAGTACGCCAAGGAGGTTGCCGCGAAGCTGAAATTTGCCGAGGTGGAGGTGTGGGCGCAGGCCGAGCCTTTGGGGGGTCGCATCCGCACCGCCATAGAGCATGCTGCATCGTATATAGTGGTTGTAGGAGACCGCGAGATGCAAAATAAAACCGTGAGCGTTCGTGATAGGGATGGGGATCGTAAGCTTGTGTCAATGACGGTTGACGACTTGGCTGCGAAGTTTAAGGAGCGTGAGGTGCAGCGTACTTAGACCCAACACGCATAGCAGTTCACTTAATGTACATATTCTAGGCTTAATGTTAGACCCTCTATCGTCTATATAGTCTACAGCGTAAAACACTTTCAAGCCTACATGATGTATACTTCTACACGTGTACATACTAGTGTCCATGTTATGCCCATTCAACTACAATTTTGTCTACATATCGACATCAGCATCTAAAAAATGTGTGCACCTACATGCCGAGGCCCATTTAAACGTCCCTACACAGTGCATACAGTGCATACAGTACATACAGTGCATACAGTACATACAGTGCATACAGTACATACAGTGCATACAGTGCATACAGTGCATACAGTACATACGTCTGAATCCACGCCCATATTGGCTAACCTGCATAGCATGTAGGCCCTTACATTGAGTCAATGCTCTACATAGCTATATATATATTGCCTACATTAATTAGCCCGAACCCTGGCCGCGTGAGGCATGTCCGAGCGTTCACTGCTGCAGCAATGGATCAGGCACGGCTCGGACGACAAACAAGACGACAGTAAACCAAATAAACCGAAAATCGATGCTAAACAGTCGCAAAAACTCTGGGGCGAGATTTTTAAACGGCCCAAACCAAAACTTACCGAATCACCGAATGAGCCCATGACCGAGGTAAATGAGAATTCCAAACCAGCTGAGCCTGAAATTTCTAAACAACCGGAAGTTTCGAAAGAGGAAACGCGAGATGAGGTGGGCTTGGCCGTCCCGTCCCGCATTCATGTGTTCAGAGCAGACCCCGCAGCATTGCAAGCAATTAAGCCTAAAGTCCACGCGTTTTTCGCTAAACGAAACACAAACGTTGCGATTGCCACTGGTCCGAGCGTGAAATTGCATGTTTGGCAACCGAAATACGCACCTTTCGCCATCGAGCATGTGCGGCCACCTCGAACGTGGGATCGGCGTTCACCGCTCGCGAAACGCTCGAAATTTATAGCAAATAAAGGCGAATCATTTAAATTGCCATTGCCGCTTATTGGACCTCCATTGGGCGTGCGGAAGGCCCGCCGAAGGTTGCTGAATGCGGCCCAGTTACGGCACGCTGCCATTGAGCAAGGGTGCCAAAGATTCGCGGACCGCGTTGCAAAACCCAGCATGTTTGATTTAGGACAGTTCGAAACGCTAATGTGGAGCCAGAAGTTCGCTCCTCAGCGGTGTCGCGACCATTTCTCTCCGGAACCTACTAAAGCCGTCCGCAATTGGCTGGCTAATCAACTTAAACGACGCCCAAGGCATGACCAAAGATCGAGAAAACGCACAAACTTGTTTGTTGTTGAAGATGACGAGCTCGAAATAAGTGCAGATGTGTTGGTTGTGCATGGCCGGACGGGGAGTGGGAAAACAAGTGCTGTTTATGCAGCTTGCCGGTCACTTAATGCCGAAGTTTTTGAAGTTTCCGTGGAAAAGAAACGCACGGGGAAAGAATTGAGCAGCTTACTTGATGGCATCAGTCAGAACCGGGCGGTGCATAATGCCGAACATGTAGTTATTCTTATTGACGACTGTGATATCGTTTACGAGAACGAAGCAGGGTCGTTTTGGCCCACTTTAGCCAGGTTTGCTGCCACAAGCCGACGGCCGCTGGTACTTACATGCACCAATTTAAGGCAACTGGCGTTTACAAACACCTTGAACATCGAATACATTGAGTTCCCGGTGCCCAATGGCATGCGCGTGTTCGAAGAAGCATGGACAATCGCTCTGGCAGAGGGACATTTCCTGAACAAGACGCGGCTGGGCATGCTTGTGAAACAGTACGTGGCCGATATGCGGCGGGTGCTAGCGGAACTGCAATTCTGGTGCCAAATGGGCGTGGGAGGACATTCTTCAGGGGTGGACTGGGTCCCTAAAGAATCTGAGAGGCCGTGCCGTGTAATTAGTGAGAATACTTGGTTCCCAGTCGACGAAGGTGTGCCTGATGATGATGAGGATGTAGAGTTAAGGTCCCTGGCAGATCTAATACGAGGTGGGGAAACCTTGTGCACGCGCGCACCTCCAGATGAAACGATGTGGATGAACAATTGCTTAGTTTTGGCGCAATGGAATGAACCCGTAGTGCCAAGATGGCACGGTGGTGAACACTCCGTTAAAAATCTGTTCGCATGGGCGGCTGACGATGAATGTATACGCAATTTAGCCTGTGAAGTGGCACCATTTGTGCGCCAGATGGCGGCTGCGGATCACCGTCGAGCTTCAATGCTGGATAAAATCATGAAAAACCGCAGTTTGCGCGAGGCAAACTACCTTCGACGGAACTGGGCGAGCCAGGGGTTTGATACGCGCAACTACTTAGGATTACCCACTCCTGAAATAGAAAAAATACTGGATTCTGGGTTTAAAGACATTGATCTTGTCCATGCTTCAGCTCCATTGGGCATTGAACAGATGTGGGCCAGGCCCTCGAGCGAGCCGATCTACTCATCATCGGATTCGGAATAAAAAATAGACATTCACGCATATATATATATACTTAAGCATGCTGCTGGCTGAACCGACTAACATCAATAACGAACCTTTCGGCCATATCGCCAGCTGCCAGTTTTTTCCACGCATCGTTCGTTTGCTCCATCGTGATGAGCTGGTAGTCGGCAGTAACTTTGTGCTCGGCACACAACTCCAGCAGTTCCTGAGTCTCGGCAATCGTGCCGATCAGAGAACCCAAAAGGCGGCGGTTCTTGGTGATCAGTAAAGCGTTGTTGATGGGAGTCGAAAAGACGCCGACGTGCCCAACCGAGGAAATTGTGCCGTACACCTTTACCAAAGTGATGTACGGGTTGATGTCGTGATCTGCAGGGATAGTGTCAACAACAATATCAAACGTGGCCTCAGCGGCTTTCATTTCTTCTTCAGAGCTGGACGCAATGACATGCGAAGCACCCAATGCCTTTGCTTGAGCGTCTTTGTTATGCGAGCGAGACACTATAGTGACATCCAGACCCATTGCCTTGGCAACCTTGGCACACATGTGGCCTAAACCACCAAGACCAACAATGGCAACCTTTTGACCGGGCTTAGCATTGCACTGCCGCAGGGGGGAGTACGTAGTAATGCCGGCACACAAAATTGGTGCTACACCGGGCAGCAACTCGGGTGTTTGCAAAGCCTTAGGCACCTTGAGCACGAAATGTTCTTGAACAACGATCTTCTCGGAGTAACCTCCAGCAGTTCCTTGACCGGGAATATGCTTATCGGGGAACCCAATGGTCCACGCGGACTCCGAGCAGAAAACCTCTTTGCCGGAGTTGCACAGCTCGCAGTCTCCGCAACTTTCAACTATACCTCCAACGGCCACAATGTCATTCACTTTGTGGCTCTTAACTTCAGCACCGACCTTCTCAACAACACCGACGATCTCGTGGCCAGGAACTAAAGGGTAGACAACTGGAATCAAAGCACTGCGGGCCACGTGAATATCGGAATGGCAAATGCCAGTAAAGAGGATCCTTATCAAGACGTCTTGGGGCTCAACGTCGCGGCGCGTGAGTTCGTACGGTTTAAGTACAGCGTTTTTGTCAAAGGCAGCATAGCTCTGAACAGTGAAAGTCATTTGAATTTGATTGGAACTCAATTGGAAATGGAGGGGGAGGGGGGGGGTATTTATACACGAGTGTGAAAGTAATAACAGTTCATGCATAAGGGTACGGGTTACCGTACCCTTATGCAGATTCCACCTCAGCGGCGTCGTTTACATTGCGCAGCCTAGCAATACATGTCCATTATATCGCCTATGTACGCATGCGAGAAATATGTTCAGCCACTATATGCCCGAAAATTAGCTGATTTGATTCACAGTTTTTGCCTAAATGCTGGGATGTATCGCCCCAAGCTTATGCAACAATCCGTAAGCAAAAAAAATCGGCACACGGAATATTACATTTCCGTATATCCGAAAGTGATCCACGCTCTGGATGTATTTGTAAATGTGCAGCGGCACACGGAATATTGCGTCCCCGTATACCCGGAGGCCGTAAATATACTGTGTATTTCATGTAATATCGGCGTACTGAACGTCCCGTCCCCGTATCCGACATGTGCTATGTATCGGTCAATAACGCGTGCAATTGAGAGAGCTGTACTGGAAACAAGGCCGTGCCCGCCACAACGTGGAGCTCGTCATCAACAACGCACCACTCAACCACCGTTGTGGGCCCAATAATTGTGCCACTATCCGGCGATGTAAAGCTAGGTTTGTATCCATACTTTTCGCAAAACTGTAGAATCACTTGCTCAAAAGTATACTTTACTGGGTATACCCCGACATCGAGGTATGTATTAACAGCATTACACGCCGCGAGGGCTAAATCGTCGCAGTGGAAATCGCATAAAACCTTTAAATCAGCTTCAAAATTAGTCGGCAACACTCCCAGTGTCAAATCTAATTGCAATTGAGCTAGCCATGCCTGCATGACACTCACCATTAGTTCGCTCGACACATCATCATGGGTGATACCCTTCACGGCACTGCACTGATCGGCCAAGGACCCATTAAGCACAATCGCGCGATAATTTTTGGTAACTGATAAGTAATTAGCCAGCAACTTAGCATTTTCAAGCGGAGAAGACACCAACTTGGCAACGCGTGCATCGATTTGTGCCCGCACGGGGAACTGCAACGCTGCCTGCAACGTATTCGGCTGTGCGATCACCTCATCCAAATGCTGCTCGATCCGAGCGGTAATGTCCTGCATTACTGGAGCAAACAGCCCCGGGTCCACGCTTAGCAATTCGTCCAAACTCAATTGCGGCACGAGCAAATCAAGAATTTGTCGGTAGTAAGACCGCGGCATTACTTCCATTGCCACTTCTAAATCGTGTAACATTGATGTGAAATTTAAATTACGCGCGCGGTGAGCAACCACAGCGTAAATGCCCTGCCACATATCAAAAGCGTCCCAAATAGGCAATCCACTAAACTGTGCATAAAACCGTGGCACGTCCATTTCAAACGACAGATCGGCCAATGCAGTTTTTAAAACCTCTAGTTCACTAATTTTATCTACGGAAACGGCCGGCTGGCTGGATTCTTTTATACCGGATCTCGCAGCACGTTTAGTAACTTCCACCGGTTCCAGCCGTCCCTGGCCATGAGCGCCGAGCCCCCGGCCTGGTACGTAGCCCATCTTCGCCATTAACTGGCTGCCAAAGCCAGAGCTGGTGACAGGCTCGACTTCGGGCAATTCGATGCTGTCGTCGCTCGACTCCATACCCAACGCCCTGCCGGGTTACAATTTATCCATACACGGTAACGTACTTGATATATATGGAGTTGAACCGTTTATGGCTATTTATACGGGGCGATACTATGTGATATAGTAAGGCCTGAGGCCAGTAACTGCTAAATCCGCAATTCTCACGCGTATATAACATATGTACATACGCCAAAAGTTCTTATACTCGAGCTATTTCTAACTAATATAGGAAGCCTGTGCATATATAGGGCGATAATGGGCGAATGCCAATGGACGAAGAACCACTACCGAGATCCGCAAATACCACGCGTTTATACACACGTACATACACCAACAGCTCTAATACTTATACTTGAGCTATTTTTAAACTAATATAGGGAGCCTATGTATATATATGGCGAAAGTGGGTGAGTGCCAATGGACAAAGGACCGCTACCAAGATCCACAATTTTCACGCATTTACGTTTTAAAATATGTACATACGTCAACATTTTAACACTTATACCTGATCTACGCCTTATATAGTGAAGCCAATGCACCTCCAAACCATATATAGGGCGGTAGTGGGCGAGTGCCAATGGACGAAGAACACTACCGATCCATTCTGCCGCGTTTACGTTTCAGATGTACATACTTGAACAGTTCTATTTGATCTACGTTTTACATAGTTTATTTGCTGGAGATCCGTATAGGGCGATATAGGGTGCGGTAAGGAGTCACTAAAGCACGATGGACTCGAAATATCGCTACCGCGTCGAGATCCAGCAAGTGATGTTCGTTTCCGGGGTCACTAACGACCCCCCCCTACAAACTATATTGGTTGTTGAGGACATTGTGCGCGCACAAGTCGTCGAACTCATCAGCCGCGGCACTGCCTTGGCACGACGAAGAGGAGCCCGCAGCATAGCCGTTGAGGACATTATGTTCCTTATTCGCCACGATATCGCCAAAGTCAATCGACTTAGTACGTACTTAGCCTGGAAAGATGTGCGTAAAAACGCGCGTGACCAGGATGCTGGAGGTGCCGCTGGCGACGCCCCGGACCTGCTTGATGACCCTGCCGCAGCGTTGGGCACTCAGGACAAACGTGGCGGGAAGTCTAAACGCATTGGGCTACCTTGGAAGGCCCAAAACATGTTTCCAATATCGATGAATTCGATCCCTGCCCCCACCCAAACAGCCACTGGCGATGAAGAAGGCGATGATTGCGTCGATAGTGATGATGAAGACAGCGAAGCCATGCAAATCATGAACGAGCGGCTCCGCAATGCCGATTTGCGTACGCGGAACATGACCCGTGAGGAGTATGTGCACTGGAGCGAGTGCCGGCAGGCCAGTTTCACGTTCAGGAAAGTGAAACGGTTCAAGGAATGGGCTGGACTAGCTCAAGTTACCGATGCGAGATTACAGGATGACATTATGGACGTTATGGGGTTCCTAACTTTCGAGATTGTGGCCAACCTGACGACGGCCGCCCTCGAATTAAAGGCGAAAATGGAATCTAGTGAGACGCATAATGAACCTGACCGGCCATTAACTGGGCATTTATTCCGGCAAAAGCATATGGAGGAGACGCAATTGTTGCCAGAACATATTAGGATAGCTTATGAACAGTTCGAGACGCCTTCCCGAAGAGCTCGGGCGGCCTTGGCACGTTCGGGTAGTCGTGCCAGGTATAAGCTGGCTTTCATATAGTCATAGCCACCATCTACTCATAAAGAGCTCAGTAGCTCAGTAGCTCAGTAGCTCAGTAGCTCAGTAGCTCAGTAGCTCAGTAGCTCGGTAGCTCAGTAGCTCGTTAGTTGCTCAGTAGCTCAGTAGCTCATCAGCAGCTCAGTAGTAGCTCAGTAGCTCAGTAGCTCATCAGCAGCTCATCAGTAGCTCATCAGTAGCTCATCAGTAGCTCATCAGTAGCTCATCAGTAGCTCATTAAGTAGCTCATTATATCATTATCTCAAGTTAGTATCTCATTAAGTACTTCATTAAGTCATAGCTACCACATCTACCTCATCAGTACCTCATCAGTACCTCATCAGTACCTCAAGCCAGTACCTTAAGTCATTACCTCAAGCCAGTCCCTCATTAAGTACCTCATCAGTACCTCATTAAGTACCTCTCTAAGTACCTCACTAAGTAGCCATACCATATTGTGCCTAGTTCTAGTGATTGCAGGTCCGGTTGCTAGCGTTCCGGTTGATTTCATTGTGTGGCTAGCAATGTTAATTGGTGTTGCTACTATGTGTTCTATGTACATTAGCGGCGACCCGGAAGATGCTTGTCGACCGCCTCCTTGGCCAAATCCACGGCCTCCTTAGCCAAGTCAACCGCTTCCTTCGTTTCAGCAACCAACCCAGCAGCCGCACCCGACGCAAACTCCTGGGCATTGGCTGCAGCTGCCGCGAGCTGTTGCTTCGCCTCCTCTGCCGACGTGCTCAGATGCTGCTTAACCGCCTCCTTCGCCTTCGCGGCATACTGAACGGCCTCCTCGCGCGTCGGAATCAATCGGGTTGCTTCGCCATCGGCCAATTCAGCAACAGCCGACTTGACTTGAGCAGTTGTGGTGCTGGCCAACTCCTTGGCCTGCTCACTTAGCTCGCTGGCTTTAGCACTGAGGTCACCAACTTCACTTAACTCACTGACTTTAGCACCCACCCGCTCGCTTAACTCACTAGCTTTGACCTTGGCTTGTTCAGTTAACTCAGCAGCCTTAACTTTAGCTTGTTCGCTCAACTCAGCAGCCTTAGCAGTGAGATCACTGTTCTTCACCTGCTCAGCCAACTCGGCAGCCTTGACTTGAGCTTGCTCAGTAAGCTCGCTAGCTTGCTGGCTCAATTCCTGTGCTTTTACGCTAGCCTGCTCGCTTAATTCACTAACTTGCTCACTCAATTGCTCAGTCAATTGACTAGCAGTTTCACTAACCTGCTGGCTTAGCTCACCTGCCTTCTCGGCCGCCTGCTCAGTCAGTTCCCCTGCGTTCTGGGTGGCCTGCTGGCCAACTTTCCTCGCCTTTTTACCGGCCTTGCGTGCCTTCTTCCCAACTTGGTCGGCAACCTCGCTCGCATTCTCGCTCACTTTCTGAGCAACCTCGCTCACATTCTCGCTAACTTTCTCCTTGATTTCGGCAGTCTTCGCGGCCACAGGCTCCAAACGGGGCTCAGGTTCGGGCTCTTCGGGCTCGTTGAACTCAGCATACACCTCTGGGTGTTTCCTGAAGCAGTCCTGCATCGCGGCAAACTTCGGCACACATTCAGCACCCCTGATTTCGTTTTCAGAGTACACAAAACACGCAAAAGCCTCCTTAAACTCTTCGCCACAGGGGCCATGGGCCATCCCGCCTAAACAGGGGCAGTCCCAGTCGATTTCTTTGGTTTCAGGATTGTAGGCTTGGCGTTGCTCACCGGGGGAATGCACTGCTGGCTGGCTAGGCGAGCTTAAATCATTAGCAGTGAGTCTTGGCACGGAAACAGCTACTTCCTCGGGACTAACGTGCTGGGGCTCTTTGGCAACCGCATAACATGTTGTTGCCGCGGCAATTCCCGTGGCTCCAAGGCCACATGCTAAAACTCGGTGCCGAACTTGGTGGGTGAACAATTTGCGGAACATGCTGATGATTTGCTGCCCGTACCCAAGATAGGCCATAAATGGCAATCGGCCGCCCGATCCGTGCGAATCAGCTCAGCAATCACAAAATAAAAGGAAATATGTAAATTTAGCTTACCATCTTTTGAAACATTTTCTTTTTGTAAATTTCGTCAATATATATTCGGTTATACATGGGACTCGGTGCTGGCCGTTTCGTGTATGCTTCGCTTTCTCCGTCCGGCACTTCCCGTTCGCCGGTTTTCCACGCAGGTGTGGACGAAACGCGCGCAAAACTGGTTTGCCCGTATTGATCACTTGTTCATAACCAGCGTTTCGCGGTTCCATGAAATCACGGGCTACGCCGAGATCGAGAAAATGAAGAGCGAGCTGGCTGAGCTGGAAAGGAAGATCGGCACGCAACGCACACTCGTGAAGTCAGCCAGGGCGCATTACAATGATTGTTTAGCAACCAGATCTGGTTCCCAGCGCGAAATGAACGAGTTACTTATGAGGAAATCGGCATGGGGGCCTACCGATTTGGAACGGTTCACCGCTCTTTATAAGGACGACCATGCCAGCGAGCAGGCCGTTTTAGAGGCCAAGAACACGTACGATGTAGAAGAGGAGCGGTTAGAGGACATGCAGCAGCTAACCAGCAAACTGATTGGCGCTCGGTACCGCGAAGAGCAGCTTTTCAGCGATCGTATCAGGCAGGCGTCGACATGGGGCACCTGGATTCTAACGGGAATCAACGTACTGCTGTTTGTGTTGGTGACGTTGGTGGTGGAGCCGTATAAACGGCGCAAACTGGTGCGGGCCTTTGAAGCCAAAGTCCGGGATATGCTACCGGAGGAAGTTTTGCTGGAACCACAGCCCACTGAAGCGCCATTGACAGAACCTACAGACTTTAAACTACCGATTAAGCCGAAACCTACATGGAAAACATTGCCGGACCGTTTGTCCAGTGGTGGAAGCATTAATATCCGCCCCGTGGAACTGGCAGCCCTCGCCCTTGGGGCGTACGTACTATCGCTGGGCAGTGTGCTCGCCCTGGTTCTCGTAAGCCGGGGCTGACACACCATATTTTTCAACCTACAAATGGCTCGCAAGGCACTGCCCCGCGTAAGTTATTTGCGGCCCCGCACGATGAGCGTGGTGGAGGAAGGCACAGGAGGTACCTGTTTGCCGATGCTCATTAATATGCTGAACTGCTGGGCGTCCTACAGCGAGGGTGCCCCGCAGTGTGCGAAGTTCGTTGATGATCTGAAGGCATGCACGTCAAAGGCGCGCACGGCCCAGCCGAAACGCGAGTGGCATGATTTCACGAAATATCTTCGCAGCATCAACCCGAAGCCTCACGATTAGGCCTGTAAATAACTCCACCACAAATACATTAGAAACGTGCTATATTTTTGATCATATTTAAAGCACAATGCCGGTTGCACGGGTAATGACACAGCTCTGTATGTAGACCTGTCCTCAAGGCACTTCAAGCCTCGCGTCCCACGTCCCACGGCCCACGTCTCACGGCCCACGTTGATGGTCCTCATGTGCGTCCCACACGCTAGAACATTTATATATTAATAAAAATAATACGATTGATGTTGTTGAAAAACGTTGGAATAACGTTAATGGTCACTTCAAGTCCCACGTTAATGGCCCACGTCAAGTCCTATATTGAAGTCCCACATTGATGGTCCCCGTACACCTATACGCTATAATAATCCGATTCATGTTGTTTGAAAGGAGTTAGGGCCCCTGCGTTGGCTCACTTCGAGTCCCACATTTCGCAAGGCCACGTTCACATTGAAGGCATACGTTGCCCCACGCGTTACATATATAGCGAATGATGTTTTAACAGATCCATATAGCACACGCCCCATGTAAGGCCCCGCTAAAAGTCACATTGAGGTCCCTGTATACTAGAATATACAGAAGATAATGCAATTGATGCTACTTTGAAAAGTCCATGGCTCCTACGTTTACGTCAATGGCTCACGTTAAGCCGCTTAGGCTCACGTTGCCATGTAAGTACGGCGTTTGCCAATATATACACCGCTACGATTGATCTTCTTTGATAAATCCATGATTAGGGCCCTATAGCTCACGTTAAGTCACGTTAATGACCCGCTTAAAGTCCCACAGGCATACGTTGCCATGTAACTACGGTGTTTGTACATCTACACGCTACATATGTAAATAATATCACGTTTGATGCTGTTTCGGTATGATAGGGCTCCTACGCTCACGTTAATGACCCGCTCAAAGTTACTCAGGCATACGAAGCCATGTATCTAGTACATATACCGCTAGGATACATGTATACAATTGATCTTTGATAGGTCCACGATTATGGCCCTCTGGCTCACTTTAACTTACGTCAATGGCTCACGTCAGGCCCCATGGGCGTTGCCCATGTATCTAGTACATCCAGAATACATGTATACAATTGATCTTTGGTCGTCACCTCAGCTAGAATACGTATATACACCGGTAACCTTTTTTTTACCACTTACGTCTATGTACTTTATGCTTAAAATACTGTTCAGGAACCTGTCGAGCCCGTTGGAGAATCAACCCGGTCGGTTGAGGAATCTGTCAATGAACCTCTAAAGCAAGCTATCAAGACTGCCGGGCCCGTATTGAAAAGAAATTTAATGACGAACCTGCCAAGGTTGCCTGCCTAGGTTGTTTAGAGATGTTTAATATAAACAACAAACGCTCATTAGGGCCCCCACCCCACATGTCCCGTGCCCACCAGCGTTAAGCCTGCGGCCACTACTCCCACACTCCCGCGTTAAGCACCTTATACACACTAAACATCACTAATTCCCGTAAAAGTTATAAACCAAGTGAAGCCCCACCCACAAATATCTAAGTGTCAATACATAACCGCATTTATCGCCCCCCCCCCCCCCCGTGCCGATTCGCAACAGCGTTGGGCACGGCGGCCGAGGGTACGGGAAATATATAGGTAAAGGGCACGATTCGTTGCCCACGACTTGCCCACCGCAGCGTAAATGACCACTGGCGAAGGGTCTAAAGACGCTTCTATGCCAGCCACGCGGGTGAGCAGCACCGCCAGCAGCGCGAGCGAGGTGCAGCGGTTCATTAAGCGCGAGCAGGCGCTACTCGAGGCGGCCCGCCGCATGCGCGCGTCGGCCCCGAACAACAGCGTTCGCAGCCAGTGCGACTCGCAGATCAGCGAGGCCGCCCGCAACGTGGCGTATTTGCAGCAGCGGCTGCGGAAACTGACGATGGACGGCCAGGAATCGCCGAAACGCCGCGGGTCTGACCAATTGCTAGAGAACGGGGAACCCACTGCGAATCAAAGCGAGTTAACCGCGAAACCGCACGCGCGGCTCGATTTATTCCGGTGGGATCGCCCGCTGCTCATGGGCGCGCGCGTGAAGCTGATGCTGCAGCAGCTCGAGTACAAAACGAGCATTGAGCAGCAGTACGAGCAGGGAACCCGCAAATTAGTGCGACTTTACGAGCAAACCGGCGATCGCCGCAGCGCCTCGGAGGCTTCAGCGAATTTAGCCGAGAGTACGAGCAAAATGGCCTTACTTAAACGCAGCAAAAAGCGGTACCAGGACATGAATTTGGCGGCGGTGTTGGGCGACGATGACGACGATGCTGTTCTTGGCGATGACGTTGCACCTAACGTTCGCAGACCATTAACTGGCGTTTTACACGTGTACGTCCAGCAAGTCGAGGAAGTCGACCATACAATTGCGTGGGCAGAGCAAGTGGAGATGTGGCTGACAATGAAAGTCGAGAACAGTCAGGCTGCAATTGCGCGCACGCGCGTCTCGCGCACCTCTCGGTTTAACGAGGCGTTTGATATCCCCGTGGACCGCAACAACGAGATCGAATTCGTTGTTTATGACAGGTCTACGCCCACGCCGCAGCAGCCCGACACGGAGGCGAATCCCGTGGCTTTGTTGTGGCTTCGGATCAGCGATATTGCCGAAGCAATTAGGCAAAAAAGGGTTGAACGTGAACTGCGGGAAACCGGGTGGGCTTCAGCAGCGCAAATCGCGAGGCAGGCGTCGAAGCATGATGATCCGCCGAGTACTAATATGGGTGGCGCTTCAAACCCGCCTAACACGAGTTTAGGAAACAGTCCTATGCAAAAACCAGGTGATGATACCGTTGAGGGATGGTTTACCCTGGAACCCGCCGGACGCATCTACTTACGGTTAGGTTTCGACAAATCGGGCACGAACCCTAGAAAACGCGCGCGGATGCTCGATGGTGCCGACTTTGCGCGGTTAGGCCGGCACAACGCCATTCGCAAGCGCGAAGAAACGCAGGAAGTGCACGGTCACGAGTTTGTTCCGCACACAGCGTACAATATCGTGCGGTGTGCCGTCTGCGGCGACTTCACGACGACGTACCAGCAGTGCCAAGAGTGTTTGTTGACGTGCGACCGGAAATGTTTCGGGAAAATCGTTACTAAGTGCACTGCGTTGATGTCGCAGGACCCAGATGAGGAATTGAACCACCGCATCCCGCACCAGTTTGAACCGACAACGAACATGAAGGCGGCATGGTGCTCGCAGTGCGGGTTTATCTTGCCAATTGCTTCGCGGAAAAACGTACGGAAGTGCGTGGAGTGTGGGGTGCTGGTGCATGCGAACTGTGCGAAGTACGTGCCGGATCTGTGCGGAATGTCGATGGAAACCGCTGCCCAGGTGGTTAATGAAATCAACTCTACGCGTAAACGGCAAGCAACTAAGGCTGCCCAGGCCCACCAGTCGCCAAAGGGACATGCGCATAGGGGGAGTGTGGGCAGCTTGTATCCTTACGGTCGGCAGCCGGTGCCGTTACCGGCTCCACCGAAAAAGAGTGCACCGGTGCGTCGCAAACAGGTGCCTTCACAGGCACTACCACCGACGCAGCCATCTCAACCAACTCAGCCGGCGCAGACAACTCAGGCACTACCACCGATGCAGCCAACTCAGGAAACTCAGCCGACTCAACCAACTCAACCAACTCAGCCGACTCAACCAACTCAGCCGACTCAGGCAACTCAACCAACCCAACCAACCCAACCAGGTTCAGCATTGACGGGGGAATCAAGGCGGCCTCAACAGGCACAGCCTCAACCCTCATATGGACAGTCCTCATATGGGCAGGCATATGGACAGGTTCCATACGGACAACAGGCTTACCTTCCGTCAGGATCGGCATTGACGGGGCCTCCATTGACACCGACAGGGCCTGTTTCAGGTCTAGAAACCTCGCCACTCCCCCCGGTGCATACAAAAACGAGCCCGCAACGCAGTCCTGCGCAAACGACTCCCGATCGCAGCCCGCAACGCAGCCCGAACAAACAGAGTCCGTGGCAATTGGATACGCGGCAGGAGTTTGGTGCTCCGCAGGTGCCGTCTCCCTCATCACTTAATGCATCGCCAGTTACTGCCGGTGCAGTTGGTGCAGTTGGTGCAGTAAGCACTGTGGGTGGTGCAGTTGGTGCTCAGCCGAACCCATTTGAGGATGATGTAAGGGACAAAGAACGGTTTGAGGCAGGGGTTGCCGCGGCGTTGGGCGAAACCCCAGTTGCTCGTCGCCGACGGCGGAAAATTGGATTGGACGACTTCAGCTTTTTGGCAGTTCTGGGTAAAGGGAATTTCGGCAAAGTAATGCTGGCGGAGTCCAAGCATACTGGCCGGTTATATGCCGTCAAAGTCTTGAAGAAAAACTATATCATTGAGAACCGCGAGGTCGAGTCGACGCGCAGCGAGAAGCGCGTGTTTTTGATCGCGAACCGTGAGCGGCACCCGTTTTTGATCAACTTGTTTGCCTGCTTCCAAACCGAGAACCGGATCTACTTTGTTATGGACTATGTGAGCGGTGGTGACCTAATGTTCCACATCCAGCAAAAGATGTTCAGCGCGAAACGGGCGCAGTTCTATGCCGCCGAAGTACTGCTTGCTTTAAAGCATTTTCACGACAATAATGTGATTTACCGCGACTTGAAATTGGACAATATTTTGTTGAGCCCCGACGGGCACATCAAGGTGGCTGATTACGGGTTGTGCAAGGAAAACATGGATTATGGCAAGATGACGGCAACGTTCTGTGGCACGCCGCATTTCATTGCTCCGGAAATCTTGCATGAGCAGAAGTATGGCCGCAGTGTTGATTGGTGGGCGTTGGGCGTACTCATGTACCAGATGCTGTTGGGCAAATCACCGTTTGACACGCACGGCAGTGATGAAGAAGAGGTTTATGCCGCGATTCTACATGATGAGCCGCTGTACCCGATCCACATGCCGCGCGATTCAGTATCGATTTTGCAGCAATTACTCACAAAGGAGCCATCCAAGCGGTTGGGGTGCGGGCCGCGCGATGCGGAGGAGATCATGGCCCACCCGTACTTCGCCAACATCAATTTCGACGACATGCTGGCCCTCAATGTTGATCCGCCGTACAAGCCGGAGATCAGCTCGCCGACGGACGTCAGGTATTTCGAGCGTGACTTCACGTCGGAGATGCCGGCGCTCACGCCAATGAACAGCACCCTGACGGCGGATATGCAGGAGGCGTTTAGGGGCTTCTCGTATAGCTTAGAAGACGCGATATAGATTCAATTATGATATGATAGGTAAAGGGTGGTATAGATGATAGTGCTTGTACGGTAGGGGGCTGGAATATGTTGATACGTCGTGGGATAAACATGCTACGCTATATAGCTTAGAAGACGTAGTACGGTAGTGTATGTGCTTGAATGCGTATGTTGATACGTGGTGGGATAGGTATGCTATGCAAGTACATGTGAGGCATATGCAGGACTACGTTGTAGTATCACGGTGGTACATTATTTGTCTATTTAGTTGCATGCTGTTTTGTTGCACACGGCTATTTGTTGCACACTACTATTTGTTGTACACTGCTGTTTGTTGCACACTGCTGTTTGTTGCACACTGCTGTTTGTTGTATTCATCGAGGCCGAGTTTGCTCAGTGCAAGTGAGTGTGTGCCTTAAGGGCTGGGTCATGTGGGGTAATTAGCTGTCATGGATGGCACCCCTCTAGACCGTGCATACACCGCGGCTAAAGCTGCTGATGCTAGTGTTTTAGCGGGCGATTTTTCAAAAGCCGTGCAATTGTTTACTGAGGCAGCCACACTTTTTGAGCAAGTGCGCGATGCCGCCCCCGAAAACCCGTCGGTTCGCATGCTGCAGGCATTGGCCGACCAGCACCGTGCCAGAGCCGAGTATTTCCGCAGTGGCAAGGCATTGAGCCATGCCAAGAAAGCTGCTAAGTCCAGCACATTACCAGCAACGGGGGACACTGCAAACAGTAAAATTAGTACTCCCACTGCCGGCGCCCGCAGCCAGCATCCTGCGAACCCAATGGCCCAAAGCACGCAGAATCTGCCCTCACGGCTTGTTGGCCCCGTTGGTGAAGCCGTGACGGCATTGGCGATGCGGAGCGCTGCGGCATTTGTCCGCACTTTTGAGCAATCGCTCGTTGGGCCCACAAACGGCAACTCCAATTTAAACGGCCCCTTTGCAATGGCACCTTCTGAAAGTTTCTACTTGGTGAAACCAAAACCCATTCATGCCCCGCCTGCGGCCGATGCCGATCCCAGCACGCGGCTACCACTAACAAGCTTTGAACGTGCTCAGGCCATAGAACGAGCCACACACGCACAGCAGGCGATGTTAAAGCCCGGTTTGCAGCAAATTTTGAGCGAATTGGCCGAACAGGAGCAGAAGTTATACGATGAACACGTTGAGGAAGTTGATAGATTGCGGGCCGAGAATGATAGATTGAAGATCCAGGTTCGTAAATTGAAACGCGATAGTCGGGCAAAGTCGTAGCTCCGTATTTATTTAGATCTGGTTAGCGAGCCATTAACAGCCTTACATGGCGGGCCGATGTGAGGGACAAGCATTTCTTCCGCCAGCATTGAAATCAGCCAAATAATCAGTTCATATTTCTAATAGATATAAAATATGCACAAATATCAAATTTATAGCTTGGTTGTGTATTGGCGGGTCGTTTAGCGAGGCAGTTAGGCTGCGGGGCCTAGACAGGGGAGTATCAGGAACATGCATCCCGCTAGCACTTGAATTTGCTAATAAGTTATACTTTTAATAGCTATATAAATCAAACAAATACTAAATTTGGCGCCAATTGCCGGCTTCTTTATGGACCGGCCAGTGGGTTGTCAGGGGCATTTGCATCCAGCCGGCTGTCAAAGCAATCGACTAAAGAAACAATTTATGCTCTTAATGTGTAGAAATTATGCACAAGTACACAATCTCTAGCTCTAGTATGGTTTTAGTGGACCTTGAGTGACGCCCCGAGGCAAGCCAATGTGAGAGCATTTATTTCGCCCGCTAGTGATGAAATCGACTAAACACACAGTTCATATTCTTAATGTATAGAAAGTATGCACAAGTATTAAATTTCAAGCTCTCTAGTAGTTTTGACGGACCCTTTAGTTAGGTCCTGAGGCGATCCGATGCGAATGGCATTTATTTCGCGCGATACTCACGAACCTGGCTACATAAACAGGATTTACTCTTAATAGATACAAATATAACCAAATTTTCAGCTCCGTTACGGTTTTGGAGGGCTCTTTAGCGAGGCTGCCTTAGATGGGCCCAAAGATAGAAAGTGGGAGGGGACACGCATCCTGCTAGCGGTTTAAATGAACAGTTTATTTATATATACAAAATATGCATAAGTACTAAATATTGAGCCAATTGCCGGCTTCGTGGTGGACCGGCCAGTGGGGTTGCCTCCAGCCGGCTATCACAGGAATCGACTAAATAAACAGTTCTAATTTTTAATGAATACAGAATATGTAAAAAGCTCTGGCTACGCTGTGCATTTCTGGGGCGATATGGGGGGCAGTGTTGCAGGCAGCCTTAGGATAGGCAGGCCAATAAGGGACCCGCTAGGTAGTCGGTAGTCCCAAGCGCCCACCGCGAGAAGTTTCGTGTAATTTTTAAAAATTGAAATTGTCCTCCATAGAGCTACCTAGAGTATTAATGCATTGGTGCAAAATATATACTGTGAGTACAGTGTTTTATTGCTAAAATCAAAAGAGGATCAAAGCTGTGGAATGTATTCATATGCACGCCAAGTAATGTGCACGTTGGGCTCTATAAGCCGTTCAGTTTGTCCAATACGAATTAATTATTTATATCAATTTAATTGTAAGACTCTAATAAATTATTTAATTTTGTTTCCACCTCATTCGTGAAGTTTTATGTGGGGAAACCCAAAAAGTGGTTGGTTCGAGCCATTTTTGACGTGTAGGGGGGTGGGATTTCGAGCAAAACTTTCTGTGAGCTGAGGGATAGTCCTCATGCACATGTTGACCATATCGTGTGCGCTGCTAAAGGAAACCCTGTACCCTAGGCAGGGTAGCGTAGCAGCATGGATGTGGCTTGATCTTGCATGATCTAGCATGGATCTAACATATAACAGGCCTCACAAAATCAGGCTGATAACCAACAAAATAATATTTTTTTTAAGCTGACTAGGATGATATCGGAAAAATTTCGAGCTATATATGCTGTTGCGACATGTAGCCTGGGGTGTTAGAAGCCGGTCCAGCGCACTGGGCCATTAACAACGTGAGTCGTACATTGGTCCTTATTGCTTCTACTTGATCACAGTGTAGCTTGTGCACCACCAAACATGAATATCTATCTTAAAACACCTTACGTTCTATATAAAAACTAGTAGTTTTGGTTGGCTGCCTATTGGTGGTTAGGTGCGCTGGGAGTTGCCGAACCGTTCCGGTGGGACAATATGCGCGCCGTTAAAGATTTTGTGCGTGGTGTGGCACCCCAACCGTCGCCCCAACCCCCAGCCGGCCCAACGCTGCCCAGACTTTCCCTAACCGGTTATATACCAGCTGATCGGTAATTTTTCAGCAGTTGAAATGAGTGTGACCGGAGTGACCAGCCCCACATCAGCCGCCAGTTTACGGCCGCTGACCATCAGTTACGGCTCGGTGGAACATGTCGTGTTAGTCCCCGCTGGTCAGCTCGCCAGCGCCACGAACTTGAGGGACCAGTTTATTGCCAGCGTTTCTAAACAGGAAGATGCTGCTGAGTACGCGAACGCGACGGAATTGGTCGGTGCTTTCATGCAGTACCTCACGGACACCGTCGAGAGCAACAGCGTGGCTGCGGATGTGCTCGCAGTGGTCTTAAAAGAGTTCGAACGAGCTTTTCTGGTAGGCAATGACGTGCACAGCGTCGCTGCTGAGCTGCAAAACCCCGCCGCCACAGTCCGCGCGTACTACCGTGCCCGTGAGATCGAGCACCGGCCCCTCAAGCAGCACACCCACGGCTCGGCGCCGGCGTCGGGCCTGCTCCGTAAAGCTAGTGACGGGCAGGCGAAAATCCACGTTGTTTTTGGCGGGCAAGGTATCAGCGACGAGTATTTCGAGGAATTGCGCACCGTTGACTATGTGTATGCGCCATTGGTGCGTCCCTTCATCTCGGAAATGGCGAATTTGCTTCTCCAATTGGTTTCATCTACTCCTGAAGCGCGTAAAGTTTTCACGGATGGGCTGGATGTTTTGGACTGGCTTGAACACCCTGAAAACTTGCCCAGTAACAACTATTTGATTTCAGCACCCGTGAGTGTGCCTCTTATTGGTTTAATCCAGTTAGCCCATTACCAAGTGGCCTGCCGCGTGTTTGGCGTTACTCCCGGCGAACTGCGTGCGTGGCTCAGCGGGGCAACCGGTCACAGCCAGGGCATTATCACGGCATTGGCCGTGGCGCGGGCCGACTCGTGGCAGAGCTGGTTGGTGGAGTCCCGTAGGTGTTTAACCACCTTGTTTTTCGTGGGTTTGCGCTCGCAATTAGCGTTCCCGATGACGGCAATTGCGCCAACGGTTTTGCGGGACAGTGAGGAGCACGGCGAGGGCGTTCCGTCGCCGATGCTGGCCGTTAGGGAGATGAACGAGATGCAGCTGCAGAAATATATCGACGAGGCCAACAAGTTTTTACCCGAGCACCGCCAAGTCACCATCTCGTTGGTGAACGGGCCGAGGTCGTACGTGGTTAGCGGGCCTCCCATGAGTCTTTATGGCTTGAACCGACTGTTGCGGGCTGCGAAGGCCGATCCTGAAGTGAATGAGGGACGCGTTCCGTTCAGCCAGCGGAAATTGAAGGTGGTCAACCGGTTCTTAAGGGTGACAGTGCCGTTCCACTGTGCTTTACTTAAGGATGCCACTCCGGCCATCATCAACGACCTCAAAGAGTTGGGCCGCGCCAGTAAACTGAAGATGCCCGTCTTTGACACTTACTCAGGCAGGAACATCGCTGATGCCGCTGATGTTGATGGCCATGCCGTCGAGCTTATCACTGAAATCCCGGTGATGTGGGAGCGGGCCATTGGGTTCAAGGGCACCCACATCTTGGAGTTCGGTCCTGGGGGGGCCTCTGGCCTGGCTGGGCTAACTTTTAGGAACAAGGAAGGTACCGGTGAGCGTGTGATTGCTGCTGGAGAACTGGTGGTTCCGCAAACCACGGGAATCGGGGCAAAAAACGAGCTGTTCGATCGGGATGAGAATGGCGTGAAGTATGCGCTGGACTGGACCGAGGAGTTTGCCCCGCGATTGGTGAAATGGGGCGGCAAGCTGATGGTCGACACGAAGTTCAGTAGGCTGCTGTCACGTCCGCCTCTCATGGTTCCGGGAATGACGCCGAGCACCGTGCACCCTTCGGTGGTGGCAGCAACGTTGAACTCGGGCTACCACATTGAACTCGCCGGTGGCGGCTATTTCCGCGAAATCGATCTGCGTAAGGCGTTTGCCGAGATCCAGAAGCAAACGCCTGCTGGCATCACTCTGAATGTGCTCTATGTGAACCCGGCAATGCTGCAGTGGTGCATTCCCATGATCGGCGAGATGCGGCGCCAGGGGTTCCCGATTGATGGGTTGACCATTGGCGCTGGCGTTCCATCCATTGATGTTGCCAACGAGTACATTCGCGAGTTAGGTTTAAAACACATTTCCTTCAAACCTGGCACCGTGGAATCAATTAGGCAGGCTGTGGCCATTGCCGCGGCAAACCCGTCGTTCCCGGTGATCATCCAGTGGACCGGCGGCCGTGGTGGTGGGCACCATTCGTTTGAGGACTTCCACGCTCCCATCTTGCAGACGTATGGAGCGATCAGGAAACAGCCGAACATCGTGTTGGTGGCCGGTTCTGGGTTCGGCGATGCTGAGGGCACGTACCCGTACTTGACCGGTGAATGGTCGAGGAAGTACTCGTACCCGCCGATGCCGTTTGATGGGTTCTTATTTGGCAGCCGCGTCATGGTTGCCAAGGAGTTTAGGACTTCCGCTCAGGCCAAACGCGCGATTGTGGCTGCTCCGGGATTACCGGACGAGCAGTGGGAGCAGACGTACACGGCGCGTGGCGGTGGAGGCATCATCACTGTTTTGAGTGAGATGGGAGAGCCTATCCATAAATTGGCTACGCGGGGTGTCAAGCTCTGGAAAGAGTTGGATAACACTGTGTTCAGTTTACCTAGGGGTCCCAAACGGGTGGCTGCTTTGCAGGCGCAAAAGGAGAAACTGTGTAAACGGTTGAATGCCGATTACCAAAAACCGTGGTTCCCCACCACTCCTGATGGCCAGTGTGTTGACTTGGAGGATATGACTTATTTGCAGATTTTGCATCGCCTCGTGGATACGTGCTTTGTTGCGAGTGAGAACCGCTGGGTCGATACGACATTGCGGGACATGACTGCGTTGTTTGTGCACCGTACAGAGGAACGGTTGGCAACAAAAGAACGTAATTCCGTGCTGCAATGGTTCTCTCAATTAGACACTCCGTTTAAATTCTTGGAGGAGTTCGCTGAGGCGTACCCGACCAGCTCGACGCAGATCATCAGCGGCCACGACAAGGACTTCTTCTTGGAGTTGTGCCTGGACAGGACGCATAAACCGGTGCCGTTTATTCCCGCCTTGGATGAGAACTTCGACTTCTGGTTCAAGAAAGATTCGTTGTGGCAGAGTGAGGATTTGGAGGCAGTTGGCAATGATGTGGGGCGGACGTGTGTGCTGCACGGTCCCGTAGCGGCTCAGTACACGAAGGAAGTTGATGAGCCCGTTGGCGACATTCTTGACAAGATCCACGAGGCGCATATTGCGAAGTTGCTGGAATCGCGCTACAATGGAGATGCTTCTAAGGTGCCCACGGTTGAACTGCTGAGCTTACCACCGCCGCAAGCCACAGATGCCGTGCACTGGATGAACGGCGTGCGGGTCGAAGTTAAGCATGAAAAAGAACACTACGCGATTTCTGCTCCGACATCTTTACCACCCAATGACTTGTGGCTGGCGACGTTGGCCGGGAACACGCAGAACTGGCGGTACGCTCTGCTTATGAGCTTGCAGATCCAGCAGGCCAGCCCGGAAGGTACGCGGCATGTCGAGAATGCACTGCGCCGCGTGTTTGCCCCTACTACTAATATTGAGGTGATTGCCGACAAGACGAGCATTGTTTTGAAAGAAGATGGCGTTACAACGGTGGAAGTTTCGTGCACGAACAACCAGGATATCTCTGTGAAATTCTGGGAACCGCGCACCGCCACTGGCAAACCTGAATCGCTGGAGCTGCTTTACGTTTACCACCCTGCCGTTAATGGTCAGTTACCCCTGGAGGAGATCATGGACGGCCGCAACTTGCGGATCAAGAAGTTCTACTGGCGCATCTGGTTCGGTGACGATCCCTATGACCCGCCCTCGCTACACAGTACGTGGAGCGATATCCCGCAGATCGTTGATAGCCAGGCCATCAAGAATTTCGCGCACGCCGTGGGCAACAAGGGCGAGGCCCACGTTCTCGGTACGGTGGCTCCAATGGACTTTGCGATTGTGCTGGGCTGGCGCGCGATTACGAAGGCGATTTTCCCGCTAGCAATTGATGGCGATCTGCTTAAGCTAGTGCATCTTTCCAACGAGTTCGCCATGCGTCCCGGTGCCCAGCCCGTTAAGAGTTCCGATAAAGTGACTGCTAAGGCTTCGATTCGTCGGGTTGCCATTACCCCGGCGGGTAAAGTTGTGGATGTTCGCGGAACTCTTTACACCAGCGGCAAGCCCGTGATGGATGTGAGCTCGCAATTCCTGTACCGCGGCAAGTTCAAGGACTACGACCAGACCTTCTCGATTATTGACGAGAAACCCGTGCAGTTAAAGATGGACACTGCTCGTGACGTTGCCGTGTTGCTGGCCAAGGAATGGTTCCACCTCGAACCGGGGACCACCCAGGAGAGCCTCGTTGGTAAAACGTTAGTTGTACGGTGCCAGTCGAGCGTGCGATACAAGAGCCCCGTGGTGTTTGATGAGATCGTGACTACGGGTGTGGTCGAGTACGTCTTGCCCACGAAGCAGATCGTGACCGTAGGCCAAGTCAAGTACGAGGCCGGAGAGTCCTATGGCAACCCCGTGGTCGATTTCCTGAGCCGCAAAGGTACCGAGATTGAGCAGCCTGTGCACTTCGATGCGCCGATCCAGATCGGTGGCAGCAAGGAGAAGATGACGGCGCGTGCACCGCCTTCGAACGAGTTGTATGCCCAGGTCTCGGGCGATTACAACCCGATCCACGTGTCGCGCGTGTTCTCGCAGTATGCTGGCTTACCAGGAACGATCACCCACGGCATGTACACTTCGGCTTGTGTGCGTTCCCAAGTTGAGATGTGGGCGGCCAGCAATGAGGGTAAACGTGTGCGTGCGTTCCACTGCGATTTCGTGGGGATGGTGCTGCCCAACAGCGAGCTTTTCACGAGTCTTGAACATGTTGGTATGATCAACGGCCGCAAGATCGTGAATGTTAGCACGGTGAATGCCCAGGGCGATGTGGTTTTGCAGGGCCGCGCTGAGGTCGAGCAGCCGTTGACCACGTACGTGTTCACCGGCCAAGGCTCGCAGGAACAGAACATGGGCATGGATCTGTACCAATCGAGCGAGGTTGCCCGGGAGGTTTGGGACCGCGCTGATCGCCATTTCGTCGCAACGTACGGTATCTCGATTTTGAACATTGTGCGTAATAACCCGCGAACGCTTACGGTTCATTTCGGTGGCGAGGCCGGCAACCGGATCCGCGAAAACTACAGGGCCATGATGTTCGAAACTTTGGGCGAGAATGGCGAGCTGAAGGTCGAGCCGATCTTCCCCACTATCACGGAGAAGACCGACCATTACACTTACACCTCACCCAATGGCGTGCTGTCGATGACGCAGTTCACCCAGCCGGCCTTGACGTTGATGGAGAAGGCTTCCTTCGAGGACATGAAGTCGCGTGGCCTCGTCGATATGGACACCTCGGCATTTGCGGGCCACTCCTTGGGCGAATACTCTGCTTTGGCCGCTATGGCCGAGGTGATGCCTGTCGAATCGTTGATGGACGTTGTGTTTTACCGTGGTATGGCAATGCAGGTTGCGGTGCCGCGTGACTCGCACGGCCGCTCGAACTATGGCATGTGTGCTGTGAATCCCAGCCGCATTAGTCCCAAGTTCAGCGAGGCGAACCTCCGCCGGATGGTCGAGGGCGTTGCCTCGGAGACGGGGTGGCTACTGGAAATCGTCAATTTCAATGTTGCGAACCAGCAGTACGTTGTTGCCGGCGACCTTCGCGGTCTTGACACGCTCACCACGGTTTTGAACGTGTTGAAACTCAACAAGGTGCAGGACTTGAGTAGTGTTAGCGATGAGGATGGCAAGGCGTTCATTGAGGAGGCCGCCAAGCGGGCCGAGGCGAAACCCCAGCCGATTACGCTCGAAAGGGGATTTGCCGTGATTCCATTACCGGGAATCAGCGTGCCGTTCCACTCGTCGTATCTGAGGTCCGGTGTTAAGCCGTTCAAGACGTTCTTGGTCAAGCGCGTTTCTAAGGATGCCGTTAAACCAGCAAGCTTGAAGGGCAAGTACATCCCGAACTTGACGGCGCGGCCCTTCGAGGTCACGAAGGATTACTTCCAGGAGGTGTACGACTTGACGGGCAGTGCTGAGTGCAAGCGCATCATTGACAATTGGGAGACCATTACACAGGAGTAAAAGTAGCTAACTGTATAGACCATAACTATCCAGAAATACATAGGCAGCTACAGCAGTTACATCTTTATAGCGTAGCTGTATGGTATCTGCTGCATTGCTGAGCTGGCACGCATACCAAGTCATTGATGGCAGCTTTCGGTTCGGCGTAGTACCATTGAGTTGCCATGAACCACCATTATAAAGATTGATTTTAATTGGTTGAATGGGCCATTATGATCAGTATTTACGAAGAAGTGAAGATATAAATAAGTCCTTAAACTAATGAGGTGCATTGTAATGTACAGCCATGGAATTAAATGCGGTGAACCACCGATCGCGTTTGTGCGGCTCTATAGAAGCGACATGTACTCTGTTTAGGTATGATTTGAGATCCGCGTTGTCATTAATGGCCTCTTCTGGCATCATTGAAAGGTTGTTGCCAATATAAGTTTCCCTGATATCAAATTTTAGACACATTTGAATCAAAGACAATGGCCCGTGCGGGACGTACCACAGCGTCGTCTGTAATGGAGGTTCGTACTCTTCAGCAACAATGATGCCGAAATGTTCAAGCACGCGTTTATCCGTATCACTAAATGCCGGATCCCAAGCTGTAATTGTAGATATATTTAAATGTTCAGCAATTAGAAGCAATAAAGCAGCTTGGAATCGTGGATTTACGTACTCGGTGATCTGGCCTAAAGCCAGGCAGCGGATCTCTTCGATTTTTGAATGTTTAGATGCAGCGTTTACTTGCATTAACACCATTTCTAACCAGCTCGTTCCTTTCATTTCGGCCTTACGATCCTCCACGGCCTTAATATAGAAAGCCTCATCCATTTTCCTAATGGCACATTACGTAATACAAACATTGTATAGACAAGGGCCCTCTTAGGATACTTACACTTAAACCGAATTAATAGACCTCAATAGTCTTCTTCACACTCTGGATGCTCATAATGTAGTGCCATTGAGTTGAATGCCCTGAAGCACCGGTCGTATTTATTGGGGTTCAATCGCAGGAATTTTGATCTCAACCGGTACAGTTTGAGGAGCGGATCACTAGAAACCCTTTCTTCTGGAATCAATGAAATGTCACTGCCAATATAAGGATCCCTAAATGTGTGATCTAAAAGATCCTTCACGACCGAAAATGGACCCGTCGGGGCGTACCATAGTAATCTATCATGCCCTGACGGGTTCGTTTCGGTAACAACAATTCCAAATTGTGCGAGCACATATTTGTCCACAGAAGTGAAATTCGGATCCCAGGCAGTAACTGTGCCCATAACTTCTAGGCTATCAGCTAGAATAATCAAAAAAGCCGTGTGAAACTGTGCATCTAAGGATTGGCTGATCTGGCCCAACGCCAAACAGCGAATCTGTCGGATATGTAAATCTTTAATCAGCGAACACAATTCCACTATCATGCTGTCGAGCCAATCCGTTGCTACCAGTTCATAAACACAGTTCTTTACAACCTCGACATAGTAGTCCGGATCTGCGTGCCGGATCAAAATACCCATTACGTAAGCGTCATGTAGGGTAGCGGTTATTAATTCGGCTCACATAGCCATCGATTTAAGTACTGGAAACCACCAATCGCGATTGTTCAGCTCGGTACGGGAATCAAGCATTTTCACCGATGTAATATTCGAGGTGCTAAGAATTACATCAGGGCTCGTTAGATACACCTAGTTGGGAAGTGTCTTTAATCAAAGAAATTACGGCACTCTGCTAACTGTATTAATACTAAAACAAATCTTCATAATGTATCGCCATTGAATGGAATGCCCTGTGATCGCGTTCGTGTGGCACCATCGGATCAATTACCGTGTAGTCCGGATCCCTATAGTATGCGCGGAGCGAGTCCGATTTAACGCGTTCTTGTGGAATCAATGATACGTTATCGCCAAAATAGGTCTCTCTACGATTATTATCCAACATCTCTTAAACAAATGAAAACGGCTGGTGGGGCACGTAATACATCCGGTAGCTGTTAACTAGCTCGTCAGTAATCTCAAATCCGAAGTGCTCAAGCACCGTTTGATCTATATCCGTGAAACTGGATCCCAAGCAGCAACTATTGGCTTGCTTTCCACTTCTTCGGCAGCCAGCAGCAGGAATGCAATGTGATATTGTGTGTCTACATTGCTAACGCTGCCCCAAGCAAAGCAAGAGAACTGGTTGGAATGCGTCTTTACTTGTGCCTCATACACCGATAGAAGTTTTAGAGCAAGCCACGCAGATCTATTCAGTTCATCGCGGCGGATTTCCACGGCCTTAATGTAGTAGGCCGCATTCAGCCGTGGAACGGGAACGCCCATTATGTAATGAAATCACTACGTTAAATAGACGTCATTTGAAATTATTACAGACCAATTATGGTATAGCACACGAGAATTAACAACGGGGTTTAGCTATTGTTGAAAGTTGATAACGGTTTGCTGGGTAACTCTACTGCTGGGTTGCTGGGCATTCGGGGAATATCAGCGGTAAGGGTTTGACATTGCCTTCCCCCCCGCTTAACGAATTTAAGCCCCAATGAAGGTGTACTATATCGGAGTGCTTAAACACGGCACCGATGCCGTCGAGCTTGCAAACGCCAAGGATTTGTCGTCATTTTCGTTTTTCGAACGATCGAGCGTCGGCCAGTTCATGTCCTTCTTCAGCGGCACGATCGCCGCACGCACGGCAAAGGGCCAGCGGCAAAGCGTTGAAGAAGGCAATTATATTGGCCACGTTTACACACGCCAAGAGGGTCTTTCGGCAGTAATCATTGCCGACAAAGAATACCCGGTTCGCGTTGCTTTCAGTGTGTTAAACAAGGTTTTGGACGAATACTTGGTTGCCCACCCGAAACGCGACTGGGAAGACGTTACCAACACTAATAAGGGCGTTCACGATGTTTCTTTTCCTGCTTTGGAAGACTACCTCAAACGGTACCAGGATCCGCACCAGGCAGATGCCCTTATGAAGGTGCAGCAGGAGCTTGATGACACGAAGATCGTGCTGCACAGGACAATTGAGAGTGTGCTGCAACGTGGTGAAAAGCTGGACACATTGGTAGATAAGAGCGAGGCTTTAAGTGCGAGCTCGAAGATGTTCTACACACAGGCCCGTAAAACGAACTCGTGCTGCACAATCATGTAATTATTTATTGTATAAGCACTTTTTGGTATACATGAAACCAGTATATTGAAATTTAAACTGGCTGTGGTGGTGGTGGTGGTGGTGTTGTTGTTGTTGTTGTTGTTGTTGTTGTTGTTGTGATCGGTGATATGAGTGTCACGTGCGCGCCACCCGACGCCCAATGAGGTCATATATGTCAACACGATATAAAGTGTACAAATTTAAGTGTACGATTCAAATCTACGAAATTTATTTCTTCTTATGATCGTGCTCGTGCTTCGGCAAGAACTCGGGCTGCTTAAGCGGCTCATAGTTCGCATCGAACAACAAGTCACGAGGCACCGGGTTCAGCCCGAAGCCGCGCAAGTCAAGCACCGACGGCGTTAAATCGGAAATCTTTGTGACGCCTAGCAAACGCATCGTTCCATCGATCTCGGTGTTAAGCATCTCAAACGCCTTTTCAACACCTTCCTGGCCGTAAGTACCCAAAGCGTACAAGAACGGACGACCGAGGCCAACACCCTTCGCACCCAAAGCCAAAGCCTTAACAATGTCACTGCCACGCCGAATACCACCATCAATGTAAACCTCGAGTTTGTCATCGAGTTTACGCTTGCGCAATTCCTCCATGGTTTCGGCCAACACTTCAATGCTCGGTTTACTGAAATCAAGCTGACGACCACCATGATTCGACACAACAATACCGTCAAGACCAGCCGCGGCGGCCTGGACTGCATCCTCCCACCGTTGAACACCCTTGATCACAATCGGTTTCTTCGTCAAACTCCTGAACCACGGAATATCCTTCCAGCTCAGGGTCGGATCAATCATACCAAACAACGGAGCACTGGAACGCGCGCCGGAGTCATCCTCGTGCTTCGCATTCTCCTCAGCCTCCTCAGCATCTGCGGGCCGCATTGCCTTCTCACGCCTACCGGCAACAGGAGCATCAACCGTAATGAAGAACCCCTTAACACCAAGCTTGTCGGCATGCTGAATCAACTTCTTCGTAACGTCGCGGTCGTGGTTCACATAGATCTGCATCCAAATCGGCTGATCGGGCTTTGCGGCCTTCATAACCTCGTCAATTGAGCACGAGCTCATCGTGCTCAGCATCTGGATGACGCCGTGCTTACCAGCAGCCCTCGTCAGTGCAACCTCGCCATCGGGATCAGCGAACTTCGCCAATGCCGTTGCAGTGATGTAGAAGGGCGACGCAGCCTTCGAGCCAAGCATCGTCGTGGCATGGCTGACATTCTTAACATCAACCATAACACGGGGACGGAACCAGATCCGCTTGTAAGCCTCGTGGTTCGCGCGCATCGACACCTCGTCGCCGGAACCCGTGCTGAAGTAGTACCAGCCCGCACGGTTCATCATCTTTTTGGCAACCGTTTCGAAGTCCAACAAATTGTAGATTTCGCTAATGCTTGGCTTCCGCTTGGCATACTCGCTCGCTTCTTTGTCGGCATCGCTCTGCTTCAGCTTTGCACGGTCCTTCTCACGCAGTTGACCAACTTTATCTTCGGGCTTCAAGTTGCCCAACACCGTTGTGGGGTGATGCTTCAAAAACTGGTTCGTGGCATCCGTACCACCAACGCCCTGTAGAATGGGCGCTCCGCCTGGGTGCTGGTGTTGGAATTTCGTGACGTTGTAGACACCACCATCGACACCAATCCAAAGGTCGTCTGCTTTGTTGTGTTTGGCCAGTTCGGCACCAGTTATTTCTTTCATTGGTAAAATTAAATGTACCAAATATTTCTAAGGATGGCGCCCATTTATATAACTGGTTCTATTTAAATTCATTTGGGAGAATAGCAATTGGCCAGGAGAAACCCCTAATCGAGTAACATGCCCTTACCCAGGACTACATGCAGGTTGCTACATGCCAGCACGTACATGTGCGTAAATGCGGCCGCAAAATGTGATAAGTTGGGCTTCTACTGGGGCCAGCATGTATTGGTCTAAGTGTGTATTTTATATGCTTAAACGTAAGATTTTACAGTGAAGACTCGAACTGGTTTGAGTACGTGGACCAATTCTAGGGCTGGCTCGATGTTTTACGTTAATGGCAGCAGGATGCATAATGATGCATGGCGCATTTGTACTTGATGCCAACGGCGCACACGTAGGGTTGAGGCTGGCTAATTAGAGACCAGCTTATTTGCCAACATAGATTAAACAGGAGCGATAATTTTAGTACATTTATATGTTGGATAGATGAAATATCACCACACGGCGGCATCTGATTATTCGCTCCAAAGCTGGTGGCCTCTCAATGAAAGAAGTGCGCCGCGGGAAGTTGCGAGAACGTACCGTACCCCATGTAGGAGCAATCCCTATGACGCTCCGATGAGACGCCGGTGACGCTCCGATGACGCCCGAACATCGTTGCTGCTGGCATGGGCCGCCGATGTACGCGCCTAATGGTGTTGCAGAGGGCCAACTGAGCACGTAATATAATAAGTATGACATACCACTACCAGCGAAGCGACGTGGGCATTCGCGAAAGTGCGTACTACTAATGTAACTCTAGTGCAAACGTATACTACTATGTAAACTACCAGTAGACCAAGGAAGTGTTTGATATGCACTGAATGAATATTAAGAATTCAAAAGTTCTCTTCAAAACGCGGCTAAGTCGCACATACATATAACCCTTGTTAATTTTCCGGGATTAGATGAACGGCGCCTCGTGGGGTGCCGCCACTGCTGGAACTTAGTAACATTGTGCACGTTGCCGCCGACGCTGATCGATAAATATTTTTTTATAATTGCCAAAGTCTTCACGAAATGGTTCTTTCATTTAAAAGTAGTATACAGTACCTATGCGGTAGTGCTGTGCCATCTATTCCTGCACACCTATCATGAGATTAGCAATTGGCTGAAAGCACCCCGCATTGAGTGATACGCCCTTACCCTCAAATGTGCATATTGCTAATTACCAGCCACTATGAACATCAACGTAGATGAGGACATGTTTTATAAGCGTATCAAGTGTTTTATACGCGAATATGAGCTAAGTTGAAATCATACAGCTCGGAACGTTTTGGAAAATGGATCCGGTTTAGTATGTGGAGATAATTTAGGGCTTGATTCGTGTGATCTATTGTCAGCACGATATATGGCCCGACAATACTTGAAGCCAACGGCGTGCATTCGTGGTTAGGGCTATTATCAGTGCCAATTCATTTAACAACATTAAATAGGTACGACAAGACCAATACGAACATCGGGTATAGATAGTATGTCAGCTCATAAATGTGAAATTTGATTAACGGAGTGCAAGCTGGTGGCTACTCGAGGTCTACGGCAAATTGCGAGAACTGACCGTACCCTGATATGCAGGTGCAGTCCCGAGGAAGCTCCGATGACGCCGATGACGATTAACTACTACCAACTACGCGCGGGAAACTTTCGAAGCTACAAAAAAGACGTGAAAATTTATATTGCAACGTTAGTTACAGAAACACGTACTTACCAAAACTCCCATCAATATATGACGAGATTTGAACGACTCTTCGTCTATCAAGAGTTCTTCGGAGAGACGCGTCTCGCCTGCAAGATTATAACCCTGCAGGGTAGTAGTTCATGCCCTTTAAAACCACAACACTACTTGTTTCTTAGTTGATGTTTTCTGTTATTTGACTGTTCGAGTTAAATTGCAAGATCTCAATGTCTTTATACTATGTATATAACACTCATGGATAATGAGAATCACCACAGGGGTGGACTAAAAGAAGTCCAAAGTAATGTGGCTCCCGTGTTCCCTACATAATCCGGGAAATGTGGTATATATTAATCCGGCTTTAGACAGGATCTTACATATAAGCCATCCTCTGGCCATGTGCATAGCGGCAGCGTAGTTCGGCTTGTATAAGCCGACTATGTGAATTAACACGGCACCCTGAATTTGTTTTAGATGCATACATAGACCTAATATAGGTAATTAATCTCACCTGACTGACTTCCGTCTGAACCGTTCTGAACGTACGTTGATTGCCCACCTTCTGCAACGTAATTCTGGTGAAAAGTGAACGAAATTTATCTTTCAACCATCCAAATGACTCTCAGTCCGTAGACATTATATGCATAATGGGTGAGCATCGCGTTATAGCTGATCAACAGCTACACTCGCGGAACATTATCACGTGACACTCTCAGTAGTATCGACTCCAATAGTAACGCTCATTGCCTGCCAAGCCTCGAAGCATCAAGATGGTGGACATCACACTTTTGCACGATGCACTGGCCAGTACACTCGTTCCGACCGGTGACGGCTTTCGCCAGTTGGAAGCACAACTGTCTCAGCTGGAACTCCAAGAGAATTTCATTGGCGGATTGTTACAAATAATTGTTGAGCCGACAGCGAGTCTTGGCGTGCGACAGGCCAGCGCGATTTATTTGAAAAACAAAATCAATCGGTCGTGGCCGCCGCAAAGCGTTAACGCTATTAACCAAAACGATAAAAATTATTTCAAACAACGACTGGTCACGGCAATTGTGAAAACTCCAAATTCGTTACGCAGTTTCTTGCTAGTTTGTTTAGGTACCGTCCTAAATTATGACTTTCGGCAGGGGATATGGCCCGAGCTGGTTCCCGAAGTCGTGGTATTGGTGTCCAATACCGATGATCTGAATGGGGTCAATGCAGGATTACTTATTTTACGCCAGTTGTGCAAATATTACCGATGGAGTGTTCAACGCGTTAGTAAAGAAGTCGGACCTCTGATGAGTGAGTTCTTCCCGGTTCTACTGCGGATTGCCGAAGCCGCAGTTTCTGCAGTTTCACAGGGACAGAAAGACGATGTGTTCTTCCAGCTTATCTATGGGGTGCTAAAAGTGTTTAAGGTGAGCACGGTGCGATTTCTGCCGGAGATTTATCGCCAGAAAGACATCGCTGAGCGTACAATTGCACTTCACCTGCATGTGCTTTTAATGCCGCTGCCCTCGGAGGTACTGGACGTGCATCCAGCATCTGAACGGAGTGTGTTACTTCCCGTGAAATGCCAGAAATGGGCCACGGGGAATATCGCTCGCATCCAGAATCTTTACTTAACGAAATCTTATCAACTGAGTGAGAACTCAGCCGCATATGCCCCCTTCAAGGAGTTCTTCTATAAAGACTGTGCTCCTGAAATCACTCGCGTGTTCATTCAGCAATTAATTCAATGGAGTACAGGTAATTTGTGGTACAGCGATGCCACACTTTACAATACTGTGATCTTTCTAGAAGCGATAATTGATGTGAAACCGATTTTCACTGATTTAGTGGAGCCTAACATCGAAGGGTTATTGAGCCAAATCATATTCCCGTTGTTATGCCCCGTGGAATCCGATTTGGACATGTTTGATGAAGATCCACTAAGATTTATTCAGTTCCGTATGGGCAGCGAGAATTTTACCGTTTCACTGGGTGGTGCCGCTTCTGATTTCTTACGCAAAGTTGTTAGGAAACGCACAGGTGCCGCCAACACTGTTGTCAAATTTCTGCAGGAATGTGCACAGAACTTCCAGGATAGACACGATGACGTGAAGGGTCGCGTAGGCCTTTGTAATTTGGTGGAGTCTTTGGCGCCAATTTTAATGGCGAAGAACAATATTTTGAAGTGCGATTTGGAACCGTACTTGGTTCAGTTTGTTATACCCGATCTAAAATCTCAACATGGGTTCTTAAGAGCCAAGGCGTGTGATACTATCGAGAAGCTGTCGTCCCTTGAACTCAAATCGCGCGAGAATGTGCAACAAATGTATCAGGGTATCCTTAGCTGCTTCTTTGATCAACAGCATCTACCAGTTCAAGTTGCCGCTGCCATGGCCCTACAGTCTCTCACTGCTCAAGACCATAACGAAGATATTCGGGCCGCGCTCGCCTTGAACATAACCGATGTCATCGGCAACTTGCTTCAATTGACACATACCGTTGACGCGGAACCTTTGCTACCTATTCTTGACCATTTCGTTCAACTGTTCCCGGAAAAGATCACCCCATTTGCTGTAGAGCTGGCTCAACAGTTAACCAGTCAGTTTGTCACGTTGTCAGCCGAACTTGCCGATCAGTACAAGGATATCGATGCAAAGAATGCTGAGGCTGCGTCCGAGTTCATGCTGGTTAATGACGAGAAGATTAATGCGGCAATTGGAATCATGAACTCGTTAACGAACATGCAGAACAGTCTGGAGAACCAGCGCGAGCTGGCTGCTAAGCTTAGTGTGGTGATTGAGCCGGTAATATACGCAGTGTACTCGACGAGATTCCCCGACTTTTATCAGTCGTGCTTCAGTCTGCATGAGAACACGCTGTTCGTACTGCGGTCTGTTCCGCCCCAACACTGGCAGCTTTTTGATGCCATTATTGATATTGTTAAGGACCCGCATTGCGACTACTTTGAGGACGTGATGCCAGTCCTGGAAAACTATATCGTTTACGGCTCGGCAGCTTTGGCTACGGATTCTGCGCGCCTGAATAACTTTGCGCTTGTGTTACTGTCATTGTATGTACCCAATGGCACTGTGCAAACCAGCGAGACGGCTGAATTCGTGGATGCGCGTCGTCGGGCGCACGCTATGAGCTTGATGACGCGTCTATTTACATCCCCCGAGCTGTTTAAGGGGCCACTCACTCAGCTCATTAAGCCCACGATTGATGCGGTTTTAAATAGAGTCGCTACTGATTCCGCGTCAAAGGGAGGGTTCCCACCGCGGTACAATGTTGCTACGGTTTCCCTGATACTGGCGACAATATATCACGATGCAGTAACGGCGCTTGCTGTTTTGAACTCTACAAACTCGTTGCCATCCTTCTTAGACACGTGGTTCCAATCCACGTCGGAGTTCAACCGTGTCAATGATTTAAAGCTGTGTGTTGTTGCTGTGTTGTCGTTATTGAGATACTACACTTCCCATCCCGACGCCGTGCAGCAAACTCCCCATTTGCTGAAGACGTTATCGCACAGTTTAGAAGCCCTACCTGGTGCGGTTGTACGTGTCAATGAAATATGGAAGAGTGAACAGGAATGGGATGCCGAAGAAGACTTGGACTTTGAAAACGATGAGTTTGACCCTCAAGATGGCAGCCTCGAGTTTATGAAGGAAATGCCTGAGGGACCAAGCGCTGGTGACGGTAATTTCGTATATGAGCACCCTGGTGGGTTTGCTGAACATGAAGAAGAGGCACATCATCATGCATTGTCTGAAATTGGGTTCATTGCTGATGATTTTGACGAAGACTTTTACTCAGTGTCACCCCTCGACGCATTGAACCCATATGATGAGCTACGCACCGTGTTTAAGGATATCGAACACAACTCGCCTGATTTCTACACGCAAATCATGCAGAGTGCACAGGAGCACGAGAAGGCCATTTTACACAACAGCTTCCAGCATGAAGCCCTCCCGGAATGTGCCCCGTTTGCCCGCAATCATTGACGACGTAATGCTAAAACAAACTGTACAAAACAAGGTTTAAAATAAATAAATACTTAACATGTCATTGGCTGTTCCCGTCTTTCGGCTCCGTGGCGCCAAGCATTCGTTGACGCGAGCTCGCAAACAACCGCTCTTGCTCGAGCAGCAACTCTTCCTCGGTACGCCCACTTTGTTCCAGCTTTCCCGTCTTGCGTTCGCGTTGTTTTAAACTCTCTTTGTGCTCCAAAATTACTTTCTTTATAGGCTCAACGTATTCCGGAAAATCCAGCTGCTTCAAGGCTTCAATGACGTGCTCGCTGCCAATGGTCTTCTTATTCTCACCTTCGGCAATTTCATTGGAAACCTGGCTCAAAATCATGATAAACATGACGCAGCATTCAATCAACGCGTCGCGACTTTCCCGCGTGAAACTGTGATCCGAGGGGATGATTTCCGAAACAATTTTCTGGACAGTTGCCTTCGGTAAGCTGAGATCTTCACCTCCGAGATCTGACATTGAATTTTGTTAGCTGGTTGGGCTTAAAATATACCTCGCGACTCGAACTCCACAATGGGTACTTTAGGGTTGGAGCTTGGGTCCAGGGGGGGGGGTGGCCTACATCGTGATGTATATATATGCCCGGGGATATGCACGTCACCGTGATCTCTTCGGCTGTCACCTAACCCTACAACACAGACGTGTGGTTGAACACGGCGCATTTCCCGATGTGCACGGATAATTGTGCGTATACGCCCACAGAACACGGAAGCTACCAAAATAGTACGGAAAATTGAGCCCATGCCAAATTATATATATATATATATACTCCTAAGCGTCCAACCAGTCGGTCATACTGGAACCACCTCCGTTAAGCTCAATTCAGCTTCCACGTGACCACAATTACGTAATTTTTTTCACCAGCGTTGTACCTCGCTTGTGAAAAATCTATGGGCCATAGGCGTTTAGAAACCTAAAACCTCGCAGTAATTTATTTCTTCAGTGTGCGCACTGCCCCGAACATAGCAAAAAAAACTAGCTATGACTTCAAATTCTACGTTTATTACTGCCGGATTTGATGAGTCTGGAGTCAGCTTTGCCGCGGTTTATCCCGGTTTAGATGCCCACCGGCTGCGGGTCGTCAACATCCAAACTCCAACTGCAAATGCCCAGGAATATGTTATAGACAGATCCATTAAGGTCCAAACGCTGGGTTGGACGACATTGCCCCATGTTGATCGGTCGCAGATGCTGAAGAAACGCAAAAAAGGTGGTAATGACAGTGGTGTAGACGGCGACCAAGCAATTGTTGCTTTGGGCACAACGCAAGGAACTGTATTGTTGTACTCTCCAAATGCAACGTCGATTATCTCCACATTGAAATGTGGGAGCTCGTCACCGGTGTGTTCAATAACCATGAACCCCAAATCAGCAAGTAAACTTTTCGCCTTGCAGATTGACGGAACTTTAACTGAATTCGACATTGGCAAAAACTCATTACTGGCTTCTTCGGTGGTGCCCATTGCGGACCCGGCAACTTTCACTTATCAGAACAATGGGTTTATTTTGGCTAGCACTTCACCGCATTATTATCACGATAATGAAGTGGAAGTAACCTATTCAGGGTTTGCCACGCTTATACGCCAGGTGTTACCCCTGGGCAACAAGCATTTCGCGGCAATTGCCGAGGAAGATCGCCAGGTGCTGGTGTACGAACTTACGAGCCCGAAACCGGTGCAGTCATTAATGTGTCCTGCCACGAACGCTGTTCATATCAGTGCTAGCCCCGACTTGAGTGCATTGGCAGTTACCACTGAGGATGGGTTGGTGCATGTGTTTGAACATCCTACAAAACCTAAAAAAGCTGACGCTAAATCCCCGAAATCGCGTGATCTCCGGCGAAGTACACCGAAGTTTACGATAAATGTTCTATTAGAAAAGCGTAACACCCCGCTGAATATAGTGCAGACGCGGTTTGCTGATAACTTGCTCCAATTGGTGTGGCCCGAGCACGGATCCGTACCGGTCTTTGACACCGTGCAATGGCGGTTAGACAATGGTACTCTTGCTGAAGACGTGAAACTGGTGAAGCCCTCGTCGGCTCCATTGGCTAAGGAACACTTAGTGGGCGGTGTGGATCCTGCCAGCGTCACTACTTACAATGAGCAATCGGCCAAAGTCGTGAGCGGCGACCATGTTGGAGAATTGAGCGATGACGAAACGCTGGCTGAACAATTGGAAGCTCTCGAAGTTGATTTACAGAAGTCGGCTCCAAATGGCACTCATCAAAGCGCTGGTGCAGTTAAGGCAGCCAATGAGGCGGCCTCAAGACTGCGTAGAAAGGAGTTAAAACTAAAACTGTCTCAACCCGGTTCGTTTGCAACCTTGTTGAACCAGGCACTGAATCTAAACGACAAACAGCTGCTGGAAATCTGTTTAGATGAAAAAGATCCGGCAATGATCAAAACTTCCATTGTAAAACTTGAACCGTCGCTGGCAGCTTCTTTATTGGAACATTTAGCAACAACGATGGCGCACAGTCAAAACCGGAGCGCTGCCCTCACTCAGTGGATCCGATGGGTTGTTGTGATCCATGGCGGGTATCTTGTCACACTGCCGAATCTACTGAAGACTTTGGCCGCTTTGCATGCGACATTGAGCGCAAGGGCGGCTACTTTACCACGCCTTTTGGCACTGCAGGGCCGCTTAGAGTTGTTGGAAGAACAGTTAACTGTTCGTAATGAGATCGCGGCTGCGTTGGAAGAAGAAGAGGATGTTCCCGAAGCTTACTACGACGAGCAAGAAGAAGCCGTCATCGTTAATGGTGAAGAGGCGTACGATGACGATGACGATATGGAATTAAACGCTGATGATGCCGAAAATAGCTCTGGTGACGAAGGGTCCGAGGATGATGAGATAATGCTCAGCGAATAACTTAAAGTTTTAATAAAATAATCTGTTACATAGCCGCATAAATTAGATTGAATTCATGGTGCGCTCTATATTTTTCGGTTGTTTAAACCGAATGAAAAACATGCAGAACTACATCGACACAGTGCAAGGCATCCACCCAGCGTCGAGCCTGAGCGGCGTTTATTTACTGCGAAATAAGTCCAATTACCACTCTGCCACCATCTTACTTCCAAACCATGCCAATGCCACGAGCGTTTATGTTGGTGAGTTCGGCACTGAATTGGGCACATCGGTTTTCTTGAGCACCCCGCTGGATATCGGCGAGGATGGCGAGCTGTGGATTGCTGATGTGGTCCTCAATAACAAATCGGATCCTTTGTACTAAAAAAAAATAAATAAATTCATACGTTCGTGAGCGTCATTTCCCCTAATTGTGGCCTCTCGCAGTAGGCCGGCAAGTCGTCGGCATATTCCCAGTCCGGGAACGCTTCGCCGTTGCCGCTGCTAAATCCGGCCAAAAAGTTATGCAATGTGAAAGGTACTGAGGTCCTTATACGTTGTGAAGCGTCTCGATTCTCGCGACTGCAAACAGTAATGGTGGCCACCAGTTTATGGGTTATATGGAACCTCTTGTTCATAAACGAGCCCGGAAGCCTACCGCCAATTGTCGTTTGGGCCAGTCTATCTTGAATCTCGCGCATCGCTGGTTTGAAAGGTTTGTCTATACCTTTCATGCTCAGCACCATATAGCACTCGCGGTGCGTGCTCGAGTTCCACCCATCATTAACGGTAACGATGATTTTCACTTTCAACAACACCTCAAACTCTCTAATCATCAACAAATCCTCTTCGCTCGACACCAATTCGAAGTAGAGCGGGATCGGTGTCGGGTACTGTAAAACACCGGCCTCGGGTATCCCCACAGAGAAATGCACATCAATGCGTTTACGGAACTGCGAATTTACGGGGAATAACTCTTTAAGCCGGCCAGCCGTCGTTTTTAGCTGGTTAGAGTACCCGGGCAAGTATGCGTTCATATTAATGCTGCTGCGCTGCAATTGAATCCCAGTGTCGTAATTGTACGGAATGGGCGCTGACGGCCGCATTTCGAACTCGCGGGTCGCGCGTTTCGTTGTACTCAGCACTTTACTGCGGTGCACGGCCGCTTTCAAGTACCATTTGATTCCGGAGGCCGTGCCATCAATAACAATGGTTTGCGGGAACCGCGGATTCAAGGGCAGCTGGAACTGGAAGTCGAATCTGTGCGTGCCAGCTTGCAAAGTGTAGTTTTGCTCGTTCTGGTCCTCATTCGCGGGGATTGAGCGCGAGGGGAACAATGTATGCCGTAGAGATAAATGCCTGACGGATTCCGTTTCGTAGTACCCGCCCTGGCCGGTGGGGACCCAAACATATGCATTTTCCTCACATCTAAGCTTGACTTCGATGTTGCGGACAGAAAACGATTTTCGGCAGTTCACCACCACACAACCACTTATCAGATCGCCGTTCGTATAGTATGCACGTTCATTTAGTATATGTATCTCCACATCTATTCCATGGCTAAGTATCATTGCCAAAGACTTGTGGTTAAAGATGAAGTGCAGCCGCCGGGGGTGGGTTTAAAACGTGGGCTAGCCGAAGGGCATATATCACAGGGTCGGGGGTTGAACCGCAGCATGCGATAAATCGCGCCCCGAAACGCAGCAAAACGCCTCGATGCGGGGTGGGTCAGCAGCGCCTCAATGAGTTTTGGTTGATATTTTGCTGGTTTAATTTGGTTTTGATAAAGTGTTTTTAGAGATATTCGTAGAAGCTATGTAACGGGCCCAGCCTCTTTACCCAACACCCACCCCCGCTTCGTTCCACCCCGTATCGGCACGTAGCGGGATCACGTGGTGCATTTAAGAGCTACAAGATAACGAGGTTGCATTGCATCACGTTACCAGCAACAGAAAACTAAAAAAAAAAACCCTAATATGCTGTCCATGGATTCAGCGAATTGTCACGTGGTGTACCCCTAAGCAGCACCGCGAAAGAAAATAAAAACCACTTGATACGCTTACCGTGGGTTCGGGTGCAAGCCATTAAACTGAAAAAAAAAATAAATTGCTCATATACTATTATACTAATTAGGCAACATGGTCGAGAAAATCTACGTTTCATACAATGAAGTGCACAAACTGTGCCAGGAAAGCGCTAAAGAACTTATCAAGTTCGACCCTCAGGTGATAATTGCTATTGGCGGCGGTGGGTTCATCCCCGCCCGCATTCTGCGCACGTTTTTAAAGAAAGCCAAGGGCGGCCGCTCTAAAAACATCCCCATTCAGGCAATTGGTTTGTCGCTGTACGAGGATATGGGCAACGATGACTACGAAGAAAAAATCGGCAAAGAAGTCATTCGCATGCAGTGGCTTGACTTCAGCTCATTGAATGAGCATAAGGTCGATCTGATCGGCAAGCATATTCTGATCGTTGATGAGGTGGATGATACACGCACCACCTTGCATTACGCTGTTTCGGAACTCCAGAAAGATCTGGATAATCTCGCCAAATCATTAAACCGCGAAGATGAACAGACGCTGCTAATGGTGTTTGTTCTGCACAACAAAGACAAGCCGAAACATGCCGATCTTCCTAAAGACATGATCGAGTCTGGTCGGTACTTGGCAGCAGCCACCGTCAAAGACGAGTGGATTGCGTACCCCTGGGAGGCCGACGACATTGACGAGCACACGCGGCTTTCCGAAGAGCAGCAGAAAGCAAAGGCTGCTGGTCACTAAGTACATATTATATAAAACACACACATATTATTTGTAGGCCCGTAAGTGCTCGATTTCCGTAACCAAAGTTTCCACTTGCTCTCTGTACATCTCCTTCAAATCACGTACGTCCGCCTCCAATTCAACAATTCGCTCAATCTTGTCCTGCACAGTTTCCTGTTGCCTATCAAGTTGGGTTTGTAGCGCGGATTGGGCAGTTTGTAATTCAGCGTGTTGCAATTGCAAAGTATGTAGCTGCTCCTCAGCATCCACGAGTTTCAGCAGCTGCTGTTCAGCACTTTCTCGCTGCTGGTGAGCCAGCTCCACGGCCTTCCGGGCAACAAACACCTCGTTCTCAAGTTTGCGGATTTGCAATGTCAATCTTTTCACTAAATTCGAAGAGGGTAAGTCTGCATCAGCAGTGAACGAACTGTCTCGGCGAGATTGCATGTCCAGCATCGAGCTGCTCGGCGACACAAAGGAAGTATTCGGCATCGGCAGTTCCAGTTCCGACTTGGAGTAGTCTAAGGACACATTGGCCTCGTCGGCATGCGCGCCAAACGGTCCTGAGGGCCCCACAGTTGCTTGATCTTCAACCACGCGGTCTTCCAGTGCCCGGTCAGCCAATGCACCATCTTCACTAACACACATCTCCGGAGGGTCATAAGAAAACCCTTCAGCAAAGTGCTCGGTATCGAATTTTTGGGCTCGCTCGATTTGATCCCGCAAATCTTGCCGCTCGCGCTGCCATTCAGCTTCACGCTCGCGCTCCTCCTTCGCTGTAGCCTGCAATTGCTCATTAGCGAGCCTTAAGTCTTGAATTTCTTTCTCTAATCTCGATTCCCGTGCATTAGCACTGTCAATTGCCGCTTCCAGCTTATCCTGTAATCGTGCATTCTCATCCCGCGTGTCGCGCGCGATCTGCTGAGCTGCCGCCAGCGATTCTTGGAATCGGGTTGTTGTGTGTCGAGCGCCCTCATTCGCGTCTTCCAATTCGGCAATCCTCGACAACAAATCGGCTTCTAAAGAGTGCCACCTCACGCGCTCAGCAATGAGGTCCGTATTGGGTTCCGCTTGCTGGGAATCCTCAACATTTTCAGCTAAACTTCTAAAATGCTCAACCAAGGCTTCTAGTTCGCGCTGTTTGGCCCTCTGCTGCTGCAATTCGGTTTGCAGTTGCGAAACATCCGCGGCCTTTGATTTGACCTGTTCGGCCTCATTGAGCGCCGCTGTGCGCTCGACCCGCAGTTTTTTAACTAGTAATCCCAGTTTCAGTTCTTGCTGAGACAGTTTTTGACCTTCTTCCATTAACAACGCCAATTCGCGCTCGGAACCAGACTCTGTGGTTGCACGGTCGCTGCTCAGCAATTTCAATTTATTATGAGTCGTTTGCAGCCTTGAAGTCATGTTTTCAATGTATTCGTTAAATTCCGTCTCCACTTTTTCCAAATTAGTTAGTAAATTCGTGGCATCGTCGCGGTTAACTGCCAGAGCCAGCTGGCGCGCCTGCAAAACGGCCTGGCCCAAATCGGGCGCTACTACAAACTTGTTTACTACGAAATCACCAATTTGATCTGCGTTTGTATCCGATTTCGGTTCTAAAGTTTCATTGGGTGCCGGTTCGGGGGTGGGCCGTTTGAGCCGCGTTTGCAAGTCCTCCCTTGGCTTCCCTGGTTTCACTGCATTTTGGTCTAGTAATACTTTATCGAGCTGCTGCTCGACATTGGCAACGGCATTCTTCAGGTACTGGCCCCAATCGGCCATTGTGAGAACTGGGCGTGGGTCCCTGGCGTGGACAGACAACACCGACAGTACACTGAGTACACATAGTACACATAGTACACATAGTACACTGAGTACACTGAGTACACTGAGTACACATAATACGCGCATAGCACGTAGTTTAATGATAATATTATTAGCGTATTTGTATAAGCACTAGCAGTGCGGTGTAGTTTATTAGCGTATTTGTATGAGCACAAGCAGTGCGGCGAGCGACACCATGTCAATAAGAAACTGGAGCACGACAATGTCGGACGACATTGTTACCGTGCCTGAAGGGTGGAGTAGCTGCCTTTCCTGGGTATTTCGTTCGAAAACGGCAAGTGCCACCGTTAATAAAGCGGAAACAACGTACAGGATGCCGATGGGGATGAACTCTTTAGTGAACACACGCAGAATCAACATCCCAAACGTCAATTTGCTCAATGCCGTGCGCATGTACGCGCCTTCAAATGTACGTTGGGATGCACGCACGTCCTGGCGCTGAGGCCGTGTGAGTAGCACGTACTCGTCATCGATTGTGGGCATCCCAAGCTAAGCAATACTGAAAATGGATACGTACAGTACGAATGACGGCTGAGGTGTAGAACTAGAACTGTATGGCTGGATAGTTGGGACGTAGCTGGGACGTAGGGCTGGGACGTAGGGCTGGGACGTAGGGCTGGGACGTAGCTGGGATATGGCTGGGGTATAGCTGGGCCTGGGCATAGCTGGGATAGCTGGAGTATAGCTGGGCCTGGGTACAGCGGGCAAATCTAGATCGTTGAACATGGCGATCAATCCCTGTAAAGTGTGCGGAAGCACGCAATTCGAGACCCATCATTTGAGTGGACAGGTCGCATGTGCAAACTGCAGCACCGTCCCCGACGACTCGCGCATTGTTTCCGAAGTTAGCTTCAGCGAGACCAGCGGCGGCAAAGCCGTGGTTAGCGGCCAGTACATCAGCCACGACCAAACCGGCGTTCTCGGAAACAGCCTTTATGGCGTGCAAAGCGGTGAATCGCGCCAGCAAACCATAGATAAAGCCCGTCGTAGGCTGGAACAGATCGGTTACGGTTTGCAAATTCCCGAACACGTCGTGGAGGCCAGCGTTAGGCATTTCCGCACGGCACTCATCAACAATTTCGTGAAGGGCCGGAAAAGCCAGCATGTTTTGAGCGCCTGCCTTTATTTAGCATGCCGGCAAAACCGCACCGATCATATGCTGATGGATTTCGCCGAGGCCATCAACGTCAATGTTTTTTACATTGGCGCGACCTACTTACAGCTAATTCGCAACCAGAAAATCAGGGAACTGCCAATTGTCGACCCCACAGTTTACATTCAACGGTTTGCCGCCAAGTTGCAATTTGGCACTGAGAAAGGAAGACAGGTCGTTAACGACGCCCGCAAGCTAGTTTACCGCATGAAAAAAGATTGGTTGCAGCAGGGTAGGCGACCCGCGGGGATTGCTGCGGCGTGCATTTTGTTGGCTGCGCGCATGAACAATTTCCGACGATCCAAATCCGAGATCGTGCAGGTCGCGAAAATTGCCGAGGAAACGTTGCAGCGACGCCTTGATGAGTTCGGGCAGACCAGTGCGGCCACCTTAACTGTTGCCGATTTCCGGTTAACTGATTTGGAAGGTAAAGAGAACCCGCCGAGTTATGAAACGCACAGGCACGACCTTTCTGAAGAAGATCGACGACGAGTGGCTGCCGAGTTGAGCAGTAAACTCGAGGCTCGGCAGGCCGAGAATGAAGAGGCCTATAAGGATGAAACTGGCACAATGGCATTCCCGGAAGATCCATTTCTGAGCGAGGATATATACGAAATGGCTAAACAGGTCGATATGGTGAGCCAAGCCGAGCTGAGCTTCACGAAGGATGTGGACGATATTTTAAATGATAAAGAATTAGAAGAAGCTGCGCGGGAAATGGCGGCCAAGGAGTCTGTGGATGACCTACCTATAAAGCAAACCGAAGTGGATTCGGATTTAGAAGATGTCGAAGATGAGCAATTCCCCTTTGCTGAACCCAGTGATGTTCCTGGACCGGCACAGAAATTGTTGGACCGGTTTAGGCACCGTCGGGAGGAACGGCAAAGCGCAGAACGGGCCCGTGCTGAGATCGAGGCGCGTCAAACCGATACCAACGAGAGCGAATCCCTTAGTGATGTTGACGATGAAGAAATCGAGTCGGTTCTACTTAACGAGAAAGAGATCGAAATCAAATCCAAGGTGTGGATGTCAATAAACAAGGACTTCTTGCTGGAACAGGAACGCAAGAGGCTATGTAGGGAGGCTGATGCCGCGAACGGGATTGTAAAACCGCAACGCAAACGCAAGAAGACGCGGTTCAAGGCGGATCCCAATGATGCGGTCACGGCGGGTGTCAGCACCGCGAACATGATCAAGGAAAAGGCGCATTCAAAGAAGATCAATTATGCTGCCGTTAAAGAATTGTTTTCTAAATAATTTATTTTGCATTTTAATGGACGTCTGAAATAGGATGAACTACAGATAATGGAAGCAGAAGTATGCTGGCATCGTAATAAAACAGATAAAGGTATCCATACTGAATGGCGTTGGGACTCAAGGGATAGTGTCAAACCTCTGTATCTTTTTCAAGGAATGTAAGGGGTAGGTGAGTCCGGTAAATAAGATGCAGCCTCTGAGGTCAGGCAGATATATGGCTGGAGCTATACTCCCACTAGAGATGAGATAGTATTAAGTTTTTAGCTTAGTTGTTACATAGGGCTCTACATTATATACTATCCAGTTACCTAGGCTAGATGTGTTAACCTTACGAGGTACGCCCTCCACGTAGCGTCCGACAGATAGACAGAGTGAAAGTTAATAATATGGCGAATCTCTGGGATAGGGTTTGGATAGTATCATGTGTATACCAGCTTGCCCTGTGTTGGGACAAGGTCGCCGCCACACTACTTCGCCACACTACTTCGTTTTCAAAACGGATGGATTTCCTTCATCTGTTCTATCATGATGGCAACATAATTCTACACGCAATACAAAAATATGGCTGGCTACATGGGCTATATGACTGGCAAAAATGGGTCGAACTCGAACCGCATGAAATCCTACGTGTCGCTGGCTGTATGGCCCATGGCTAGACGTATGGGTGCTTAGAAATCTTCTAGTCGGGGGTGTTCATTATTTCGAGC
>JAJMBI010000009.1:0-114817 GCA_030572815.1 Starmerella asiatica | reverse complement strand
CTAGCCATTGTTTCTTCGCAGAAATTAATTAAAGGCCTTGTCAGTTCAATGGAGGATAAATTCGATTTTTCAAAAATTTCGACAGATTCCTCGCGGTGGGTCTGGGATAATTAGGTCCCAGCTAACCATGGGTATACTGCTCGAAATAATGAACACACACCCCCGACTAAATGTTCAGATTACTAAGCATCCATACGTTGCGATACTACGCATGGACCATACATACATTTCATGCCCCAGCGAATCATAGGTATACTGCTCGAAATAATGAACACCCCCGACTAGAAGGTTAGATTTTTAAGCATACATACGTCTAGTCGTGGGCCATACAACCAGCTACACGTGGTATTTCATGCGGTTTAAATTCGACCCATTTTTATCATATAACCCATATAGCTAGCTATATACCAGTGGGATGTGGGAGGTCCGCTTTGTGCATCGACAATACTCTAAGGCTGGAAATTGGTTAGTTAGGTACTGCAATATTAACAACTACTCTGGTGGTCTATCATCTCCAAGTCAAAATTTACCAATGTCAGATTTTGTCGAATCTATCGGAATTAGCCTTTTTCGTGCGGTGGTATTTGTGTGATTGCTCGCTTTCTCCACCTTCCAGGTGCCAATGGTAAACGACAACCTATTGGAATTCAGAGATCTAGTCAGAAAACGTCTCTCGTGGCTGCACTATCTCCACTATTGTTGCAAGTACCGTAACGAAATAGCATGGTGAATGTATTTTTGGAATCATTTATATGTTGAAGGTATTTTTGGAAACCGTCTCTCTGTTGTTACTGTTACCGACATTATCTTTTAATACATCGAAGTGTGCCACTTTTTTGATCTTATGACCATCAAGGAACTACTGCGCACGAGAAGGTATGACAGCGTAAAACTGAATACCAATCTACCCCGATTAAGATCACGCGGAAAAGAGAAGCTTTAGTGATGGTGACCGCGTTCACTCCCACGCTCACAATCCTACTCTAATTATAACAGTAACTGCAATGTCGTATCCATATTCGATGCATCGTCCCTTTTTTGCTGCTATAAAGTCAGACACGCGATCTTATAGTATTAAATACGCTTTAATGTCGTTTTCCATTCCATCAGATGAACTTAAACTCGAAGTCGAACATTTACAGTTTTCAGGCTCATCGAACACCCCTCGCCGAACTCAATAATAATATGCCCCCACTTTGGAGTGTGGCTAATTTGGTAAATTAGGCTAAGACGATTGAGCTTGGCGGGTGAAGTTAGTGCAGTGCCACCGGGGCTGGCGCGCGGCATCATCGCCACAAGAAATCGTCCCCTTGCGGTTTTGCTAATCCAGCAAAAGAATGTGCACTTCTTTAATATCACATGGGTTTACTTTTCCTCCTAAATAGAGGAACTGAACTCACTGTCTTTCCACTTGTGAAAACTCTAACATATAGTACTTACAATTACGGCATGTTAAAGGTGCTAATCACGGCTTTAAGAGAGTCAGCAGCTTCTTTGGCCTTCCGGGAAACTGTCTAGTTGTCTTAACTATTAGAGCAGCCTCTTAACAAGGAAGGAGTAGCTGAACACTGTCAATGGGAGTGTTGGGCGCTTGGGAAATGAAGGAGCACATGATACTGGCAATTCATCACTTCCCAGCCACTAGAGAACTATTTAGTGTTTTTGAGGAAGTGGTATCAAATATATCTGCTAAATATCATCCAATTCGTTCCTTTAAAGCTTCCTTCCATCCCTGTCTGATCACAGAGGCTGATCTCGTAACTCTATTGCTGGAAACTACCCCGCCGGCCTTGGAGCAGGGTACGGATAATCGACAGAACCCTTAACCGGTGTGGGGAGGTCACACGCGTTCACACGCAGCCGCTCAGAGAGACGGATAGCTGGCTATGGACCACGCCAGAACCACCAATGGCGAGCCCTGGGACGACTGGCGCGATGACGGGCAGGACTTCGAGACAGCGTGGCAAAAGTTCATGGGAGAGCAGCAGCACGAGCGCGAAGAGGTGGAGCACGTGGCGCCCTCCGCCAGTGCGAGTTTAATAACCAACGAGAATGCCCATTTGGACGCCCATGCTCTGCTCAACTTGGAAGAGTCGAACGCGTTCTCGCACTTCCTCGACAGCCTTATTATGGGCCCCACGTCGCCCGGCCGCGACATTCGCCAGCTCGATGAGGAGCTGCAAAAGTTAAACAAATTAGTGCATGCTGGCACGGAAGATGAAGCTAATAACGAGCAAAAACCTTTAACAGTTCCCCCCTCAACCAGCCACGACATGACCCCCCCGGTGCAGGCCGCCGGAACTTTCAATCACCTGCCGCAGTACTCCACACCATGGCAAAACGCATACGCACTGCAGCTCCAGCAAGAGCAGTTTAGACAACAACAATTTCAGCTGCACCAACAGCAATTGCATCAGCAGCAATTGCACCAGCAGCAGTTGCACCAGCAGCAGTTACAGCAGTTGCAACGACACCAGCTGAACCAGCAGCATGAAAAGCAGCAACAGCAATTGCAACAACAACAGCAGTTGCAACAGCAACGGATCCAGCAGCAACTACAATTGGCCGAACCGCAGAAACTGGCCGAACGGCACCAGCAACTCCAGTTAGCCCAGCAGCAGCAGCTTCATTTAGCCCAGCAGCAGCGGTTGCATGAACAGCATGAGCTCCAGGAATCATTAAAATCCTTATACCCTGTGCAGTTCCCCGTGCAGTACCCGGCACAGTACCCCGTAAATGAGAGTCAGATCTCGGCATTAATACACGAAAGTGAGAATGCCGCGAACCCAACACTTCAGCAGCAGCAGCAGCAGCAGCAAATGCAACAACTCCGTTTACCATCACAGCATATGGCGTCGCCAATGTCGGCACAAACTCCGCCCCAGCCCGGTCCCCGCAGGAAGGGCCCGTTACGTGCCGAAGTCAGATTGAACCACCTCAACAGTGAAAAGAAACGAAGAGCGATGATCAAGCAACGGTACCTCCGAATGTGTTCATTGGTTCCGGATGCGGAAGAAGTCGAATTGTTGCCGAAAAGCACGGTTTTGAAGTTTACTTTTAACTATTTGTTCAAGCTGGTCGAGAAAAACGCGCGGATCCGCGAAAAATTAGAGCAGCACGGCATTGATACCAGCAGCATTCCTAAAATGGAGCTCGACGAGGTTCCTGCTGCGATGCTGCGGGATACCCCGCCGTCAGCCAACACGCCGTCATAGCAATAAACTTGTATTATTTATAAACCACATACATCTAAAGACGGGTCACCCCAGAAGCATCGTTCTGCCGAGCTTCACGTTCGAGCGACCGTGCCTCTTCCAGAACCTCGCGCGTGCCGTGGGTGACGAGCTGTGCCCAGTCGGCAGCTGTGGACCATGCACCCTTCGTCATGGCGTATTTCGCCAGCCATAACCGTGCGCGCGAGGGCCATTCGCTCGCCGAGTCATCAGCGGACGATGAGCTGTTTATCGGCAGCGACGAGTTCGCACTATTGGGTCGGCTGCTCGGCTGCTGCTGAGTTGGTGCCGGCACCCCGTCAACATTGGAGCTGGTGGTACTCGCAGCAGCAGCACCTTGAGCCAGCATGCGAGCAACTTGGGGCCGCATACCATCATCGCTTTCAGCACACTGCACGATATGCGCCAATGCCTGTTTCAAATCTTTTAATCGGTAGTACAGCATCCCCACGCGGTAATTATAGTAAACGTCGCCATCCGAGATATGCAGTGCTTGTAAAAACGCATTTACAGCGTCCATATCGCGGTCCAGCAGCTCGTAGCAGCTGCCTAACGCATCCCACAGCCTGACATCTCCCGGCCGGAGTGCCAGTGCCCGCTGGAAGTAGTACTGCGCGAAATAGTGCATGCTCAACACCTCGTAGGCCTGCCCCAATCCGAACCACGGCCGGAAATCGTACGGCGCTAGGTCCACGGCCTGCCGATAGGTCTCAATGGCAGCATGCGGGTTGCCGAGCTCAATAAACTCGTGGCCCATCAGCGTCCATGACGAGATGTAGTTCCTATTCAGAATGATGGCCCTGCGGTACTGCAGCACGGCCTTTTCGTGCTCACCTCTTAACGAGTAGTAGTTTGCAACGATGCAGCAGGACTCTGTGCGGTACCTATCCGTTAATGACACATGCTGGGCGAGAAATGCCAATTTGGCCCTTTGGTCGGTCACGTACAGCAGGTTCGAGTACGCATCCAGGTCTTCTAACCTATATGGATCAGTGGCCAGCACTTTTTCGAACAATTGGGCGCTGGCGTCGTAGTGGCCCTCGCCGTTGTAGATGCGCGCGAGCTGGGCCGGCAGTGCGGGCAGTTTCGGGAACATCGGGATCAACGTTTTTGATATAAGCGAAGCTGTTGCTGCCGGCTCCAACTCTTCACTGGCAAAACATCTAAATAACGCAAACATGCAGCGGGACTCGGCCGACCGGCGGCCGAATTCGGTGCTGAGCTCGGTCAAAATGCTGTCGGTGTCGGCCAGCCGCGTGAAACACGCCCGCAGTTCGAGCCAGCAGCTCCAATTATAAGGGTATTCTAAACAACTCTGCCGGAGTTCAGCAATGGCCTCACTATGGTTGTGTTTAGCCCTTAAAAACACGCCTTTTAAGTACCGGAGGTGGGGGTCCATTTGAGGCACCGAGGCCAGCTCGGTGAGCAGTTCATCCAGGTAAACGTTTAACGGCACTGGATGGCTGTCTTCTTGTTTGGATTTATCTACAAAAATCTCGGTGCCTAATTCGTTTTCGCGCTTGGCTTCGCCGGCATGATACCGAGCAAACAGCCGTAAAAACCGGCCAACGCTGTCGTTTTGCAGGCTGTTTGCTGGCTTTAAAACGTGCCATGCGCGCATGTACTCGCGGCTGTCAAAGTATGCTTTGGCCTGCATGGTTGCCGTGTGTAAAGGAAAGCCATTTATGGGTGTTACATCGATATCTAGGCCGGCCAGTGCGTCGGCTGCCCATGTGGCCGCTTTGACGAGGCCCCGGTTCGACATTTCATGGAATGCCGCGGCCAGATTCGTTGCCAAAACATGCTTGTCCACACCGTCGAGGTCCATGCGCGTTGTTTACAGGGAGGGGTAGGGTCCGAGGACCATCCTTCAGAAATGGTCAATGCTACTGTGGAATGTAATGTAATTAATAGAGAATTTAGTGAAATTTAGAAATGAACGGGGTCCTTAGAGACCGTCGGGGGTTCGTAACCGTCCCCATTGTACAAATCGGGGTAGTCAACGAACACCGGCAACGGCCTTTCGACGGGGGCCCTTTCAACGGGAGGATTACCGGGGAACGCTGGAGTTGTGCCCGTAGGAGGCTGGCCAGTGCTGGGCTGACCTGGTTGGCCTGGTGGGCATGGTGGGCATGGTTGACTTGGTTGACTTGGTTGGCCAGTGCTGGGTTGGCCTGGTTGACCTGGCTGGCCTGTGCTGGGCTGGCCTGTGCTGGGTTGACCGGGAGCACGGGGGCAATTCGGGTTGCCGGTAGGCGGCTGGTCTATTTCTTCTTTAATTTTAGAACATGTACAAGCAGCACACTTCTCAATGTTCGCCACAGTTAGTACACTTTGCAGCCAGGTGGCCGCGGCCTTCGTAAGTGTTGGCAAAGCACTCTTGGCAGCATCGACTATCACAGCACCTAATTCAGAACACTCAGACATTGTAATTGAATTCGATGAAATGATCTGGTCCTTTATATATACCTGTTCAGGGCATCCGACCATGGCTGCACAACCATGCCACAAATCAGGTACATCCCACCAACTCAACGCTCGCCAGGCACACCGCCACAAATCATCAAATTAAGCACTGCTGAGCACTGCTGGGTACAAAGGAAATATATATAAAAGAAACTATCTACATCATAGCTGCTAAGCACTGCTAAATCAATATAAGAAAAACTATCTACATCATAGCATTATTGCGGTCGGCCGTGCGCGGCTTAGCGCGAATGATATTGTCGACTCGCAGCAGCAGCTCTGCCGCCTCAGTGGCACTGCTCACCGTCGCATTCTTTAACTTGTACGACTCAACAATGCCGAGCTCACGCATGTCGGCAACCTCGCCGTTGTTTAAATCCAGGCCCATAGTAAGCAGCCCGCCATAAACAGCCGCCCGCAGTTTGGCCACCAACTCGTTGCTGTCATAACCGGCATTATCGGCCAGAATCGTCGGCAGCTGACGCAAAGCCTGGGCGAAGCCTTCGACGGCCAGCGCGACCTTCCCCTGGCATTTCTGGGCAGCTGCATCCACAGCGCGTGCCATAACCATCTCGGCACACCCGCCACCGAGCGTCGTTTTGGGTGAAGCAACCGTTTGCGATAAAACAGCAAGGGCATCATGCAATGACCTCCGCGCCTCGCCAAGAACCTGTTCCGTGGCTCCCCGCAGCACAATTGAGCATGCACCGGCACTCTTACACCCAGAAAACCTCAGCAACGTGTCCTCGCCGATCATCACTTCCTCCACGGAGTCGCAGTAGCCAAGCTCGACTTGTTCGGGAGCGTCAAATGTCGACACTACTTCGGCACCAGTTACGAGTGCCAACCGCTCAATGCCCGAGAAGTCGGCATGCTCAATAGTGTTTACCTTCGCATCGGTGAACAGCTGCTCGGGGAAGTTGTATATGAGCTGCCGGTTAACAAACAGGTCCATATTGTGGGCAAGAATGTTGTCGACTTTCTGGCGCATCTTGTCCTTCTCGGCCTTCTCCAATTCCGCCAATTTGCTCGTGCTGTCCACGCGGAATTTCGCACCAAACACTTTGACTTTGTCCGTATCCATGGCCGTGTTTGCCACTAAAATCCGCACGCCACTGTCTTGCCCGGCAGCTTTGCCAATGCGTTTGGGCTGCCGCACACCGAACTTCTTTTCAAGCAAAAACCCATCGTCCAAGTACGAGTCGCTAAGCTTGCCGCCTAGTTTAGAAATGACCTGGATGTGCTCTAAATTTGTCGATCCTTGTAAACGAAGAACAGCATCCACGGCCAATTCAGCAAACATCTGTTTGTCTTGGCTCAAAATCTTTGAACTTAGCGTTGTGCGTGCGATCGCTAGCAAATCCTCGCGGAACTGCTGCGGATCAGCACTGTGGTCGACGGCAGTGGATGCTAATGCGGCACGTGCGGCCGCGCTGGCAATACGGTACCCGCTAATGATTGTTTGGGGGTGGATTTTGCGGTTGACAAGCTTCTCCGCCTCGCGTAACAGCTCAGCGGCTAAAACCGTTACCGTGGTCGTGCCGTCACCGACCTCCTCGTCCTGAACTTTGGAAATGTTGACCAAAACCTTGGCTGCGGGGTTGTTGAAGGGAATCGCCTGCAAAATCGTGGCACCGTCGTTCGTAATTTGGCTCTCGGCGCGTGTCGCGCTTTGCAGCAGCTTGTCCATGCCTTTGGGGCCTAGAGTTGTTTTGACAAGGTCGCCAACGGCAATAGCGCCGATAAAGGCGCTCATACGAGCGTTCTCGCCGCGCTCTTCGGTGACTTGGTCGCCAAAAATCGGAGCAGACATGTTTGATTGTTATTTTACAGCTGCTGCTTGATAGTCTTGACGATAAAAACACATCACGTAGCCAAAACGCCTCCGCCCACAATAAGCGTATCCTGTGGCTGCACTTTAGGAGTTGGGAGTTGGGAGTTGGGAGTTGGGAGTTGAAAGTGGATGCGCATTTGATCACGTGGTATGGTATCATATGCTATACGGTTAGGAGCCACATTATCTTCACTGCAATATCCCAGTGTAATTTCCTAATCGGGTATCGCGCATTGGCGGGCAACTTTTGGGTGGAAACGCTTCAAAGCCAATAATTCCCGATGGCGGAAGCACGCTCAGATTGGCACAAAACTATATATAATCTGGGTTTATGACCTTTTTATACTCGGATATAAATTTAGTGGCTACAAGCAATGAACGTAGCGACGAGCAATACACCCTTCGCGGGCCTGGCTACTGAACAAGCAAGAAAGCTTCTGGCTTTTGTTTATTTCGGCAACTCCTCATCGGACGCATTGGCCTATGAACTCTCGCAGTTTGACGATTTCATGCACAATCAAATGATCACCTCCATTCAGGCAGCCGTCCGCATTGCCAGCGCCGTGCTTGTCAGCTGCCTGCTTTTCCTTCTTGCTAGCAGGTACACCTCTATGCTATTCATTTTTTACCAAATTAACTTCTTGTTGATGCTCATCGGTGCGGCTCTTGAGCTGGGCTGGGTGTTCTCCTTCAATGCTTCCATCACCGAGTTCATTACAAACGTCGTGCCGCCGACGGGCAACTTAGACACCAGCATGGCCGCCTCTGTCTTCCAGACGTTGCTTATGCTGACGCTGTTAGCGAGCCTGGTAGTCCAAGTATATGTGGCATGCGCCGATTTGCAGCGCCGTTACCAGCTTGGCGTTACGTTAATCGCAGGTATTGGCTGCTTCCCGGCGTATTTAATCAATATTTGGCGTCTGGCAGTGATTGGAATCGAGCTGTATGGGCCGAGTAGGGGCCGCGCCAGTTACGGAGTAGGCTTCATTACAGACGACCTTGCTATGAGGTCGTCATTGTGGTCATTTAATGGTGCTTGGCGCTCATTTACGGCGGGAGTGGGCTTCTGTGCTTTGATTCTGTGTATTAAGCTTTACGTCGTGCACCGTCGGCGCGCTGCTATGGGCCTGAAGACGGACCCTGTCCGTATATTAGTGATTATGGCCTTGCAGAATTCAGTGATTCCAGCCATTTTGGCCATCATTTCGTCTGCAATGAATACGGGCACCAGTGGTGCCTCAACGATTACTGCCAGTACTATTCCAATCACTGCTTGCTTACAGCCGATCGGCTTTATATGGGCGCAATACAGTATGCTCAGGAGGTCGGTGGTGCAGCCTAGTTCACTGCATCAGCACATTGATGAAGACGCAGAGAAGGGTCGTGAGGTTCGTAGCGACTATACCGAATCACCGACTAGCGAGTTTTTTAGTGTTTACAAAAGCTCCACGTTTCAAGACTAAACGGCCTAGTCCATCATCATCAACATCATCAACATTTTGACAATACCATACATTTTTTACAAGTTTATACAGTACTTATTTGTTTCTGAATTCTATAATAAGTGAGATTTATGTGCGTCTTTTTACCTGGTCCCGTGAGGCCAAGCAATATAAATCGTCCTGTGAAAAACGTGTATTATGTTAAGGGGCGACAGGCCACACGGGTTGCGGTGCCGCGCGGTTGCCATAGATGTGGAGTATTTATGTGCAGTACGCGCATATACGCGTCAAGGAGACTCCACCCTTGCCCAGCCTAATTTAGCTTGCATTGTTAGGGCAGGTGTTGACAGAAAGGAGTAAAAATCAAAGCTGTCCGGCTGTCGAAGCGTATCCTATTAAAACTTTGTGCACAAATGGTGAATCAATGTAGATAAAGAGCAAAACCACGATTTTTATTGATTGATTGCTGCGGCATATGTCGAAAAATGACACGCGATCAAGTCGGCTATTCATGCTCTAGCCCTGCTCTTCAGCGCTATTTTTAGTATATTCGAATAAGGCGACGCGGGACACAGCACCTTAACGCTGGTAGGGTAAGGAGTGACGCGATTAACAGTCGCGTCCTTCGAAAATCGACGCGCCTAGCCTTGCCCTGAGCTCGTCCCAATGTGGTAACGGGGCGAGCCCCTGTGCCGACGGATCACCCAGCAAAATCAGTAATACCTTTCACACTCCTCCACACAGGATCTCAAACATTTGCATCGTTCCGGGCGCTTCTTCAAGGCACGATTCCAATAAGGAACGACACATCCGTTAGTACCCAAAGAGTTCTGAAGCCGTTCCCCTATCCACACTTTCATTAAAGGGGCTTGTTTGGTGCTTTTGCTTTGGTAGCCACATAATAGAAAGACCCAGTATTCAACCCCTACCATTCACACTAATGAGACTAACGACGCTGGCATCGCTAATTGCCCTTGTGGGCCGGGCTCTCGCCGCTCCGAGCCTTAATTTCCCATTTAATAGCCAATTACCACCGGTTGCGCAATGGGGTCAAGAATACCGATATGTGATCTCTCCGGATACATACTCGAACGATGATTCCGAACCGATCACTTATTCGATTCCGGATCTTCCCTCATGGCTCACTTTTAACGATAGAACACTGTCGGGAACTCCAAGTGGAGGTTCAGGCGACTCTGCAGTTACGTTCACGCTCGTTGCTTCTGACTCAACCGGCGAGTCGTCCAGCAGCTGTACTTTGGTGATCACAGACCAGAATCTGCCCACGTATTCCACCAACAAGCTTGAGGAGGTACTCAAAGAGTCGGGTCCGATCGCGAACGCCAACAGCGCCGTGCTTGTACCCAATCAACCATTTGAAATCAGTTTCCCTGCCGACTTTTTCACGCAAGTTGGTGATGTGAATGGCCACTATGCCGTTACCGGTGACCACTCGCCTCTGCCTATCTGGCTTCACTTCGATGGGGAGGCCGGTAAATTCAGCGGTGTGGCCCCCACAGTGAACTCAGAAATCGCGCAGGCTCAGCAGTTCTCCGTGATCTACATTGTCTCGACTGTGGTCGGCTTTGAATCGGCCGGTGCTGAGTTCAACCTGCTGCTGGGCGCGAACGTGCTCTCTATGAACATTTCCACCGATCATGTCAATGCGACTGCAGGACGTGGATTCACTTATGAAGTACCCTTAAACGAGATTTCATTGAATGGGAACCCAGTAACGAAGGCGAATTTGTCGAGCGCGCGCGCGATCATCCCGGATGATGCACAGTCCTGGTTATCTTGGAACTCAGACACGTTCCAGCTTAGTGGCACGCCTCCCGAATCAGCTGCTGGTGATGAATACGGCGTTGAAATTGACATTGCTGATACTTTCAATGATGCAGTCTCTTGGAATGTGTCGATTGCTGTGACTTCCGAGACGAATATCACCGTGTTTTCCGAAAGTAGTTTGCCCCCGGCTAACGCGACGCGTGGCCAGTGGTTCGAGTACGACTTGAGTAAGTACATTCTCAATCAGAATGTTGATCTCTCGCTCTCCGGGGCCCCAGATTGGCTGCATGTGAACGACAACCTTACATTGACGGGTATGGTTTCCGGTACGTTTGATAAATCGTCAATCACCATTACTGCTCAGCCTAAAGGCTCGTTGGTTACGAAGCGTGACTCGGATTTGGAGGAAAAGCTGGCTTCGAGTGTGACTGCACACTTAGAGCTTTATGGTGTTGGACCCATAATTTCGAGCTCTTCAAGTTCAATGTCGAAAACGTCGATGAGCAGCAGCAGTGCTAGCAGCAGCATCGGCAGTAGCGCTAGCAGTAGCGCTAGCAGTAGCGCTAGCAGTAGCGCCAGCAGTAGCGCCAGCAGCAGTGTTAGCAGCAGTCGCAGCAGTCGCAGCAGCACGAGAGTTTCGAGCACCATATCCTCCTCGAGGGTTTCTGCAGCGGCAACCGCGAGTTCATCGGCATCGCGTACCAGCACTGGTACGAGCTCGACCTCGACGAGCTCGGCCACTCCCCTGCCAGGCACCACGAACAAGTCGAGCAACAGCAACGCTGTGGCTATTGGTTGTGGTGTCGGCATTTCCGTAGGAGTGGTGGCGATTGCTGCAGCTATACTCCTGCTGTGGTGCTGCCGGCGCAAACGAAAACAGCGCGATCGTGCAGCTATCACCGAAAACGGTGACGGGGGCGACCCCGACGACACGGTTATTTCCTCACCACGGCCTACCAGCAAGGGACTTGCCATGGCGCCCGTGTTCCGTGCTGCAAGTAATTCCAGCAACGAGGCCTTCGAGGATGCCGTACAATACCCTGGTGAGCTTCCCGGTGGTGATGAGAAGACATTATACAATGAGAAAGACAAAGAGAAAGAGAAAGAAGGTGACACGACCGAGGATTCGAACGCTACACGGGTGTGGGACTCGCCGCAACGCGCATCCACGTTCAATTTCTTGGCCATGGATGACCGCGAGCAAGCTCACCGCACGCGGTCGAGCGATGAGGAGACGATCGCCAGCTTGGAACCACGCAGTGACGAGCCATTTGAGGTGCCCCCCCACCGTGAGGATGACGACGTGCTTGGCGACACGCCCAGAGGTTCCTGGCGCCACACTAATACCGGCGAGCGTCGATGGCAGGACGCGCGGCTATCGCACAACTCGATTGCATCGATCGTTCCCACTGAGCCTCCCACAGTGCTGTTGGCCCAGGACGAGTTTGCTGATGATCTCGCCGATAGTCAGCGATTGCACCATCAGTTAAACGAGCAGGCACTGCGGGATAGCCAGCCCACGGCCACGTCCGGGTCTCCTGGCGGTCAAAGTACCCAGGAACAGCCGCTTAATGGTTTGCAACCTGGCATGAAGCGCGACTACTCCAGCGGGGTGATCCACCGCATTGGCAGCCACAGCTCGTCGCGGTACAGTGCTTCCCAGCGGGGTTCTACAACATTGTCGGACAAGATTGGCGAGCATTACCGCTCAGATTCGTCAACAGACTCACATCATTCTCACGATTTAAGCGATAACAATAGCGGAATGGCGAGTTTCCGGCCCTACCGAGATGAGAATGGCGAGCTGCACTGGCGTGAGGCCGGCGACGATTCGACTTCTGGCCAGCACGCGCGATTGAACAAAGAGTCGCTGGACCGTAAACCTAGTGAGGCGAAGACGCCGCGTGGCGACCAGGGCGAGTTCGTTTTTGTGTAATATATATATTTATTTTCAGTAGTAAAACATTCTAACAATAATGATGGCTAAGCCCATATGAACTGTGCTCAGCCTAAGTATTGCCAAGCCTAAGTATTGCCAAAGTATTGCCAAGCCTGGGATGTGCCGAGCCTGAGGCGTATCCAGGGTTCAGGGTTCACTAAGGATCCGGGGCTCACCAAAGCGGGAGATCCAAGGTTCAGCGGAAATGCGGCTTCCGGCACTCGTGCTGGCCCAGCTGGCCGCTGCATCCTCGGGAATTGTGAGCGGCAAGGCATCAGACTTTTATGTCCGTGCCTTACCCGACTATAACGGCCAAGATTTCCCTACTATGCACGCCGGTCTGCTCGAGGCCGGCACCCCCATTGAGTATGCCAGTGCGAGCCTGTTTTTTTGGCACATACAAGCCGAATCTGACACGCACAAAACAATTGTGTGGCTCAATGGCGGTCCCGGGTGCTCCTCGCTCGACGGGGCCATGCTCGAGCTCGGTCCGTTCCGGTTTGATCCCACCACGAACAAAATCTTGAGATCCAACCACAGCTGGTCCGAATTTGCGAACCTGATTTTCATTGACCAGCCATTTGGGACTGGATTCAGCGATCCTGAGGATACGCTTGCCTCGGGAAGGTTTGTGCACTCGCTCGAGCAGGCCGGCGACACGGTTGTGGAATTGCTGTACAAATACGCGGAGGTATTCCCCGAGATAGCTAATTCCGAAATTTTCTTAGCTGGCGAGTCCTTTGCCGGTCAGTACATCCCGCACGTGTGGCGCGCTTTGAAAAGGCGGCCCGAGGTTGTCAAACGGCTTGTTGGCAGCGATGTGGACACGAGCGGGCTGGCTGGAGCGATGCTGATGTCGCCATGGATCTCGCCACCACACCAGTACCTTAGCCAACCGCTTTTCGTGAAACAGCGTGGGCTGGTTAGTGCAAATTTGCACAATGAAGTGGATTCGGCCGCTGACAAGTGCCGTGCGAGCTTAGAAACGGATTCAGCAAAGTTGGGCAACCAAGTCTGTGAAACGATGAGCCAGCGGATATTGGAATTGAGCAGCGGTGACCCTGACCATTGTTTCAATGTGTATGATATTAGTTTAAAGTCGCCGTACCCGCAGTGCGGCATGGAGTGGCCTGACACGCTGCCGGCAGCCACGGCGTACCTGAGTCGCGATGACGTGCGGGAAGCGTTGAATGCTGCGCCAGCCCCGCAAAAGCGCGCGTGGGACGAGTGTTCGCAGGACGTAAGTAGATACCTCCGCAACGGTGAGGTCTCGTCAACTTTTTTGGGCGATATGATAGAGGAATTGCCAGTTACAGTGATTGTAGGTGACAATGACTACATTTGTAACCATTTGGGACTGGAAATGTTCTTTAAAAACTTGGAATGGAAGGGCATCACGGGGTTTGAAACCGAGCCGCAGCAACGTTCATGGGGATCCTGGCTGCAGGAGCGCGGATTGACGTACGTGCGCGTTGCTAACGGCTCGCACATGTTGCCTGTGGAACACTTGGAACTTAGCGGCGAACTCGCCAAGCAGTTTCTGGGGCTGCCCAATAGTTTAAAAGATTCGAAACCGGAAAATACATCTGATGAAGAAAAGGGGGGTGGGGGACCAGGTGAGAAACCCGAAGGTCCAGTTTCGGAACCTGAATCTGAGGATCCAGCTGAGAAGCCTAAGCAGCCTAGTCACAGAGGTTTAGGCATTGTTATGCTACTTTTGGTGCTTACTGTAATAGTAGTGGTCGGTATAATTTGGTACAGGAGCAAGCCACGGTTGTCGGGGAACCGGCTGCTGAGTGGGTTGCTCTATACCAGCACTCAACGGTTCCCGAAACGCCACGATGATGAGCTGGGCGTACCATTACAACGCATGGACCGTGACGTAAATGATGAAGACATCGACGACGAGTTCGAAGTATAAAAAAAAAAAATTGTTTATATATATAATCTATTATATCTATTATGGGGAATGGTTGTCCCAAAATCCCTGGCTGTGATCGACCTGGCGCTTTCCTTCTAAAAAGATCATCATTTCCTCGTACGTCTCGGGCACCATACGGTACCCCAGATCACCTTCCACAAAGAACGAGTACGTGAACGTTCCTGCATCCTTATGGTTGTCCGCATCGAGGCCACGGACCACGGTCTGCACGCGGATCTGGATCAGAACACCTTGTTGCTCACGCTCGCCGCCACCAACCAATTGGAACGTGCGAGTGCTCGGTTTCGTGTAGGCAACCAACGCCGTCATCTGTAGAACACTGCCCACAGGCACAGGATTCCTGAAAGTGACGGTGTCAAGGGAAACAAACCTGGGTGGCAAGTGAGCAAATGCACCGGCACACGCGTACGCCAGTTCAAACGTTTGCCGCATCATGAAGCCACCAAAGATCATGTAGCTGTGCCGATTGCGGTACTGCGGCTGCATAATCCCCATGGAGTCCACCTTTGTCGCGCTCATCGGCACAAGTTTGATGATCTCGACATTGACCTCGCCGAGTTTTTCGGCAAACAGAACGGGATCGTGAACTCCACGCCACACGCTGTGGATCAATGCACTTTCCTGTTCGCTGGGAGGCCGTGTCGTCAGGGCCTCTTGTTTAGCAATATGTTTCTTACGTTCATGGTACTTCTCGGCCTGAACAAACTCAGTAAGTTCCAAACGCGTGCGGGGTGTCAAGTTATTGATGGGGAACGCTTGTTGAGTTTGGGGATCGCGGGCCACAAACGTGAAGTTTGCAATCAACCACGACTCGTACTGGCGGCACTCTTCTAAACTAGGGCTTTGGCCATCTTCCAAATCGTTCTTCGTGCTGCTGGCATGAATTGTGATCTCCATTGATGACTTACCGGTCCACGAAACGTATCCCCACAGAACAACTGTGCGGTCAGCCACATCTTCCAACCGTTTAAGCAACAAAATGCGATCTACTGAAGCAGTAACAATAACTGGTTCCGCGGGTAAGCAGTGTTTGTTGGCAATAATCCCGCTCAATCTATCAAGATCCATAAAAACTTGGCCCAAACGGAGCCGTCCAAACGCATTGATGTATGCATCCAAAAAAGATCGGTCTTTAAACGGGAGAATTGCACAGCTGAACGAATCCGCTGTGGTGCGACTGGCCACTTCGCGCGTTTTGACGTCGTGCTGTGCAAAAAGAACGCCACTGCTTTTGGCTGCGCTGGGGTTTTCCGCTAGCAGCTGGCGCTTGATCTCCAGTGCTTCAAGCCATGTTCGCTTGTGGTTCAAGGGCGACTCGCGCATCAAGAACGAATCAGAGTTTCTGGAACGCATTATACGAGAACAATGGATACCCCGTGTTAGCCGCCGACTGTACATATTTATAGATGTCCGGGATTGAGCGTGCCTAAATTTAATTACGTTATTTACCGCGATAACGCAAGGGCCGCATAATCGTGGAGTTTGAATCGAGGTCGGGTGTGTACTTATAAACTGCTTTCCACACTTGTAAACGTATATTGTCGTCGTGGCGCAATGGTAGCGCATCAGATTTCGGCGATTTAAACTGGAATCCTCTGAAGGTTGCGAGTTCGAGTCTCGTCGACGACTTTCCTTACCACGATATACTTTTTTGCTGCCCTTGCCGCCCGTAAGCACCATGTGCATGGGGGCGTGTGCATATAGATAAAATTGGGCGCCTGAGCGATTAGTTAAAACGCCTCGGTAGCGGCTTGAAATCTCATAATTAGTGATCCGAATGCGGTACGCGCTCCTGCGTTTATCCCGTATACCTATCTAGCGTTTTTTTTAATTTTTGTTGTAGAATCGAAGCAATGTTAGCCTCGCGCGGTTCGCATGCTTGCGTTGCATAATACACCTAACCCCGCTCGGCTGATCACAAGGCGCCGGTAATTAAATACCTATACTGATCTAAACGTACTATTCTGCCTAGGAATACGTTGGGCCCCTAATTCACAATTTAACAAAATAACCCCGAGCTAATCAGTTTACGCTTTTTCAATGGCAAATCGAAGCATACGCGCCCATCGTAATACCCAGTGTGCCGTGTCTCACGTGACACCATCGTTTCGTAACGCATATGTAAAGCAAAGAACATTGTTCCACAGCCACTACTACCCGCGCGAGATACCCCACCTTAAATCTAGTGAATATTGCACTAAAACCTGCACAACAAAGAACTGGAGCGCTGTTATGTTCGAACCCAATGCACCTCGGAGTGCCACACTGGGCTCTGAGCTCCGCAACCCCCAGTATTCGCCGCAACCGGCCCTGTCGTTCCCCACAGCCGGGGTTTGGCCGCCCCATCCATCATTGGTGGACCTGCCAGAGCCCGTATGGACGTTGATTCTGTCGTATTTGAGCGCTGATGACGCACGAAAGCTCATGCTTGCCAGCCATGCCGTCAAACAGATCGTTCAGCCACATTTGTACATGGAACTCGCAATTACTGATATGGAATCCTCCGGTACGCTGCTCGCCACAGCAATTCACAACGGTATTGTCAGTGAGATGACGTGTGCCTGCATCAGACGGTTACGCATCCACTTAACGGTGGTTGATGATCTGGACCGTACAGTATTGCTAATGCTGGCTATCCAGCCACGGCTGTCAGCAGTTGAGGCCATTGAATTAGAGACTTATAGCACCGACGATGCATTTCAGGCCGTACGCACGTTGGCCACAAAGTATACGACGTGTACGTTCAGTGTCACGACGAGCGCGACCAGACGAAGCCGTGGCCCGCAAAGCTTATCACCATCACCTCATCTTTCTTTAGACGGGCAATTGCCCTTTACTGACGAGTTTATAGATATTCCACCTCATGAAGAGCTCCCACTTTATCATGATTCCTCACTTTATGATGAGAGTGGTGGGGTGAGCAAAGTGGCCTGTGATGTGTTGCCGCTGTTGACAGCATTAAGAGCACCCTTGTTGTACCTTCGCGAGATGCAATGGCTCACGAACATCCGCGATCTTGATTTAGACGAGGTTGCCGAAGACGGCAGCGGCGTGCAACTACCAACCGACCACGTGTTTCGACACTTGTCTTTACCATACCACGCGTACGCTGAATTAGGACCCATTCGCGCTCACGAGCTCGTGATATCCCTGAACAAACACGACAGGGAGGTGCGAATCAATGACGCGGCGTGCACGATGCTCAAACTTGTGGCCACCCGGGACCTGCCCCATATCGAGCCACATTTGCATCTCCCCAGTTTAAAGGCGCTGATTTTGTGCAACCTAGCGCCGCTACCCACGATGAGACTGACTGAGTTAAACAGTCTTGAAACCGTGGAGTTTTTGTCAATTGCGCCAGTAACCGTACCGGCAATGCAGGCATTAGTGCAAAAGCAACTGTTTCCTGCGCTGAGGTTAGTGCTGGCAATGGTTACGCACACGTCGTTTTTGTCCCCGACGCCATCGCTGCGCAAACGCGAGGCCTCGAAGCTAGTGGAGTGGCTGCAGATGCTGGCCACGACGTACCCCATCGACGTGCGCGATTTCTCTCGGCTGCTAAAGGGCGACATTTACTTTTCGGATGGATTGTGGTGTTTAGCAGTACAGACGCAGTACCGGTGCTACCTTCCATTTGTGACTCCGCCGCCGCTCAAGTCGTGAGCAGATTTATTTATTCATAAAAAATTGATGTACATTAGCTCTCTAGATACGCACATACACCTGTCGCATGTGGTCAATTTGCAGCAGCTGCTGTTTTAACTGGGCAGCGACCTGTTCTGCGTTGCCGTCAATGTTGCTGAGTTGTATTGACCCCACATAGGTGGACCCGTACGGCTCTAAGGTGCAACGGACTATTTTGTACGATGGTGCCAGGGCAAACAGCTCGGCACGGGCACGGGCCACGAACTCATCGTACTTTGGGGTACCTATAACCGGCCGCACACTGCCGCACAGTTCAAGCGTGGCATCAACGGCCGGCCGCCACCCAGCACGCACGATTATTGCACTCACCACTAATCCACCCAATGGATCGATCCAGGCCATTTGAAACAGCTGGCCGCATGAAATTGACAAAACTGCCACGGCGCTCACTAAACTGTCAATACGGTGGTGCCAGGCATTCGCAAACAAAACCGGCGAGTTGTTTTCAATGGCGACTTTACGTGTGGCCTGGTACAACGCCTCTTTCACAAAAATCGAGCCTAACGCAACCCCGGCAGCACTCCATTCTGCCGGTAAAGCGTGTGAGTGCGTGTGGCCCGCCAAGGCGCCAATCCCCACCAGTGCACTGATGTCAATGTCGAGGGCATGCAAAATCTCGCTTAATGAGGACCAGCCCATGGATAACCCGGCGAAAAGCAGCATCGAACTCACGCCGAACGCCCCGAACGCCTCAATGCGGCCATAACCGTTGGGAAACGTGGGAGAGGGCTGCCGTCTTGAAAAGCTGACCGTTCCCAGCGTCATAACATCGGAAACCAGATCGGTCATGGCGTGGATTGCGTCGGCAATCAGACTTTGTGAGTGGAAAACCACGCCGCCAATGCCTTTGGCCAGGGCCATGCCGATATTGGCCACGAACCCAATCAGTGTGATGCGTACGGCCGGGTTAGATAGCTGGCCAGTGCTCAGCAGTTCACCAGTAAGGCTGTGGCTGTGACTGTGGCCGTGGCCATGGCCGTGGCTGTGGCTGTGGTCGAGACTGTGGCTGTGGTCGAGACTGTGGCTGTGGTCGAGACTGTGGCTGTGGTCGAGACTGTGGCTGTGGTCGAGACTGTGGCTGTGGTCGAGACTGTGGCTGTGGTCGAGACTGTGGTCGTGGTCGTGTGTGTGGTCAGAAGTGTTGCTTTGTACATGCTTTTCGGGAGTTTTAGAAGCTTGTGGATGCAAAGAAGGACCTTCAGAATCTTTTAAAGGCGATTTTTCACTGTTAGGGCCAGCAGCGTGGGCGTAGTTTCGTCGAGCGAGGCTAGACACGGCAGGGTGGGCATACGCTGCCACGCCAAGCCAGGGTGATGTATGGCGGATAAGCGGGTACTTACCGTTCAGAATCCCGGGTTGACATATTAGTTTAGCGAACGCTGGCCCCAGGGGCCAGTTTGGGCCGCGGGCAAGCATCGTGAACACCTGCAGACCTGGGCACTGACAAAGCAGTCAAGTCGCGGGAAATGTATACTACTATTATCCAGTTATATATATCGGCACGGCCCCAGTTAAACAAACTGCTGCAGTTGTTCGAACAGCCGGTGTATGGGCACGTAGTGGTGAATCCACGCGGTCCTAATTAGACGGGCCCGTACTAGCTACAGCTTGGGACTAGCTGGGACTAGCTGGGACTAACTGGGCAGCTGCGACTAGCTGGGACTAGCTGGGACTAACTGGGCAGCTGGGACTAGCTGGGACTAACTGGGCAGCTGGGACTAGCTGGGACTAACTGGGCAGCTGGGACTAGCTGGGACTAACTGGGCAGCTGGGACTAGCTGGGACTAACTGGGCAGCTGGGACTAGCTGGGACTAACTGGGCAGCTGGGATTAGCTGGGATTAGCTGGGACCAAACCTCACAGGGCAGGGCCGCTACGCAGGGGGGGGGAGATCTGTTTTGTTTTCCCTGATGTAAGCAGATCGACGCGTCGTCATACCCACCCTCCTCCAAGAGCCATTCAGCGGGCCGTTTGACGCGACAAAATTTATGAAATCGGCATTGGCTCGACAGGGCTCCATCAGCCGGTTGCAGGGCCCTCGTGCCCCGCACACTGTTGTCCAAAGCTCGCACCGCGCCACAAAGTCCGTCAAGTTCGACAAGACCGACGAGGTCATTCAGTACGTCGCTCCCACGCCGGAACTCACCGAGGATAACTGGGATGCGTGCTCGTTGGAAAGCTGCGATTCCGAGCTCGTGGACCGGCCGCTGCCGTCTTTGCCGCGGGGCGGCCACAGTGATCTGGGCGCGCGCGTTCCATCGCCCATTCGCTCACCGCAGCGGTCTCCTACAAAATCCTCGCAACGTTCACCTGCGAAATCTCCCGCAAAATTAGGGGCAAACGTGCCAGAATCGCCTTTCAGGTCCCCCACGTCGCCGCATCGGCATCCCGTGGACCGCCGCGAGCAGCAGCTGCAGCAAACGGCGCGGTTCCAGGCCACGCTGGCTGAACCCATCGACTCAGAACCGGAAGAGTTTGATTTTGCGTTGAAAGACGCGGTTACTGAGAATTTTAGGTCAATGGACGCGATTGCCGTGTCTCCGAACAGCGTTGGGTCTCCCAGCACTTCCGTGGGCGATTCGAGCGCCATTATTGAGTCTCGCCAATTGGTAACGTCATCGTTTGGGCCGAACCCCACGGTTGAGTTGGGCACGGCCTACACGGGCCAGCTATTACCATCGCCTTTACAGCACGAGATGTCGCCGATTATTGACCACCCGTCCCTTGATGAGCGCATGAACGCGATTTTAAACGGTCCTGAGGTGCACAGCGGCATGTCCCCGCCGCTGAACGTGCAAGCTTGGGGCCACAAACATGAAGACAGTGACTTGGACAACCATGGCTCAGAGGCGTACTTCCCTCCGCGGAAATTGACCGAACTTGAGGAGGAAGAAGAAGTGGCCGCGGCGAAATGGCGCGACGAGCAGAACTCGTTGGCCCGCCAGGACTCGCTGTTGGACGACCAGCGCACGCCGCAAACTGTGCAGGTGAGTGCTCAATCGCTTCCGCCGCCACCGGCCGCCATCGAGGCCAATGTCGTGCGCACATACTCGAAACGCAAGCGGCAGTTGCTGCAAATGCTCGATCCCCAGGGTGCTGGCATTCCCCAACAACCATTGGGGTTTGACACGATCATTGAGGAGGACGAGAACGAGATTGAGGATTCCGTGGCTGGCCGCCCGCAAAACGTGTCGCAGGCCACGATCAACGAATCGCTCACTGCTGAGCCGGCAGCACGGTATGCTGCGGGGAATATGACGTTTGACAGTGCGGAGGAGCCGAGTTTTGCCAGTGTCCGTGCTGCATCGCAGTCGTCGCCTCTCCTCACCCCTCATCAACCGGCTGTGGAGCCAGTCAAGGTGGATCTAAAACCGGAATTGGAAACTTCCGAAAACTCTACTCAGGAATCGTTTGAGTTTGGTACGGAGCCAGTGCAGGATTCAGGTGAAACTTCACGTGTCACATATTCAGAAGTGGAGTCTACGGGACCTATTGTGGAGCCTTTGAGGCCTGTAGAAACCGTGCAGCCTGTAAGACCTGAAGAGCCTGTAGAGCCTGTAAGGCCTGTAGAGCCCCTGCAGCCTGTAGAGCCCCTGCAGCCCGTAGAGCACGTAGAGCACGTAGAGCCCGTTCAGCCTGTGGAGCCCGTAGAGCCCGTAGAGCCGGTGGAGCCCGTTCAGCCGGTGCCCGTGGAGCCCGATAACGCGTCACTTCCCTCGCTTATTGACGTGAAGAGCCGTCAGCGGCTCATGTCGCATGAGTTAGGTATCAGCTCTGCGGAATCCGTTTCTGAGCGCCGAGCTGTACCGGCAACCCCTCCCCGCTGGAACGGCTTCAAAGGGGCGTTGCCATGGGATCCAAGTATGGACACCACCATTGACAACCTGAAGATGATGGGCTTGCCGCCAAGAATCCCACAACGGTCGCCACTACGCAGCCGGACCTCGTTGCTGGAAAGCTCACCGTCCAGTGTGGAAAATTTGAAATTGCCGAAACTCAATAATGAGATTCCCGTGCCGCACCAGAACGAGTCGTCGGTTCCCAGCGCCGAGGAGTGGGTCGATGAGAGCGATTTCAGTGAGGAGATCAGTGAGTATAATGAAAATACGCACAAAGCGGCCCTAAGTGCCCAAAGTACACAGCAGGAGCTATCAGAGGAGCTGGCAGCTAGTGAAGAGCTATCATTTAAGGAGGAGTTGACAGTTAAGGAGGAGCTGACAGTTAAGGAGGAGCTGACAGTTAAGGAGCCGGCCAATGAGGTCCAGTCCCAAACATTGGATTTGGATCCCACGGTTTTGGCCTACATTGCTCAGCAACCTGAACCAGTTAAGGACCACCCGTTGCCCAAGAGTCCCGCGGTTGATTTACCGCTGCGCAAAGATTCAGGAAGCTTGCGTGAGAAGCCGATGTCGCCAATGGCGCTGCCGACACTATCGCCGATCTCTACTTCACCCTTCGCTGCAGATGACACGTTCCCGCAAATGATTGATGATGCGATGGCAACTGACTTATATGCGCCGCAATTTTCGGCCCACTCGCGGGGGCCCAGTGAGGCTGTGTCTGCTGCTGAAACCTCGATTTTGAAGGATATGAGCTTGAATGATGCTGACCTGGCCGAGTTCCAGCGCCGGAGTGAGGAAAAAGAGCAGCATAATGAATATGAAGAGCTTGATTATGCAGGGTACACGGCGAATACTCGCGTAGAATCCGAACTCGATAGCGAGCTCAGTGATGAGAGCTTTCAAAAGGAAGAGACTAAGCCCAGGGAGTTGCCTAACGAAACCCAGATTGCCAACAAGCTTATACCCGGTACTGACCTTAATAAACCTTCGTCGGCAATACAAAATGATACCCCTGAATACCCCACTTTAGATCCTGGCGACCGGTCACTGCCGATCCCGATGCTGCACTCTGCTGAAGACAACCGTGATAGTTTTACTTCGATGGTGACAGCAAATTCTGAAGATGACATTTCCATTGGTGAGCCGTCGTTCGGTGACAATATTGGCTCCACAATGCAGTCAATGATCTCGGGCCGTTTCCCATCAGACCAGCAGTCATCGTCACACAGCAGCTACACTATGCGTGAGAGCAAGCAGTACGTCATTGCCACAAGCCCCCGCCGGCGCCAACAGCGCTCGACAGCCTACGAGGTGCTCGACGAGGCGGAAGAGAATGAGCTGGCATACATGGACCAACACGAGATTCCCAGGCGTCCAATGCCGCCGCGGCCGGATTATAACGAGCCAAAAGTGCAGTCACAGCCTACGGTGCAGATACCGGCCAAGCCAGTGCACCAGTCTTCAGTACGCCGGTTAGTGCCCGAGCATGTAGCCTCTAAAGAGCCGTCACCAGCCCATTATGTTAGCCATACCGTGAGCAGCAGCTACGATTCGATCCCCAGCGATATTTCGCGCAACAACTCTTCAACCCAGTCAATGACCCGCGGGTCCTCTACGACCTCAGTGAAGCCAGGGTGGTGGAGTCGCCTCGGTGGTGACCGGTTGTCGGCCATTGCTGAGCCTGAGGAGGTGCCAACGCCCGAGGAGGTGCCAACGCCTGAGCTGCATGCACCTCGTACGCGGCCGAGCACGCAAACTTTGGAAACGAACCGCCCGCAGCTGCCTCCCCGCCCACTTCAGCCTGAGTCCGTGGATAAAAATGCGCAGCTTGTTGAGTCGCTGCCCCCGAGGTCGCACCCCGAGCCGTTATCCGTAACCAAATCACTTGATGGTGCTCCTGATCTCTCACCATTAACCCTCCAAGCAGTGCCGGCCACTCCCGACACGCCCTCGGTTCCATTCTCTCCAACTTTGTTGCAAGTAGAAGGTCAACTGTACTTGGCCCTCGAAGGAATTGTCACGAAATCGTTGCCAAACTTGTTAGCAACCATCGTTATTGACAACGGCGTGCACTGCATTACGACCCCACCAATGCCGGCCTCAGAGTTATCGGGCTACTGCCGGGAGTACCGCATCGCGTTCATGATCTCACAGCCGACGTCACTTGTGATTAGGCTGTCGAACGTTAATGGCGAGCCGCTTCCGGCTATACCTAACTTTGAACTCGGCTCGGATGGATCCTACGTCAAATTCGACCTTATGTCGCTGCGCAAAACGGCGTTCGGCCAGCGCACCCGCATTGATTTGCCCGGTACGAGCGCGTGGGCCATGCACCCATGCGAAGTAGCTACTTTGAAGGCATCGGCACTGTACATTCCCAGCATTTCCCCTCGTGAAAAGCCTCCTGGCACGCTCTCCAGTGCTGAGCAGCGCATTTCTGCGGCCAAAGGGGCTCTGCAGGGCAAGCCCCCGCGCATTGCCGGCATGCTGCGGCAGTACGGTGGCGATGTAACACAACGTCGTGGTAGGTTACGGCTGGTAGTGTTGGACCCTGTGTCTCCCCTGCTCGTGGTGCATTCGAGCCGCTCTAAACGCGCTCGTACGTTAGTGAACCTGGCAAAGGCCACGCGCGTCACGCCCGTGGGGTCGCAGAGCATGGAAATACAGTTCCACAACAAAGACAGCCTGGTGTTCCGCGCCTCGAACGAGTTAGAAATGTCAGAGTGGATCAGCGAGTTGGGCGCCGTTGTGGGCACTACTCAGGGCGCTAGACCGAAATGGATCGATGCGGTGCTTTACGATCGCCAAAATTCATGAAAGATATTTATGTACTGTAATAAACAATATTGAAGATATTTTATACATTATAAGTACGTGTCGAACCACCGTTCCAAGACTGACGGAGCAGTTTGGTAGGGCAGATACAATATTTCAGGCTCTGAGGTCAATCAAGATGTTCAAGGGCTCTGTAAAGCCTTTAGATAGATGTTTTAAGCTTTTTATGTAGCTATCTAGCTATCTTCACACATTCACCGAATAGTTCTTGGGTAACTAGGGCGTGATGCATTGACCGTATCATGTATTCAACCTTCCTGGCAACAAGCAGGTGACCAGCGCTTGCATATAAAAACCACCAGTTAGTAGGGTTCGTATATTGGTGGTTTAACAACCTAAATGGCACCCCCCCACGAGTGGCCCGTACGTATTTGCCGGCGTCATGCCATCGACGCTAGGCATCCTGGCGGAATTGCCACCTATGCGCCCAATAAGCTTGCCGTGATGTACGTTAATGCCAAGTCCGAGGAATTCTATAACTACGAATTGCGGATTTACAACACAACTGTCCGCGAATTGAGCCCGCTCATCCTCGATTATTACGTGCGTATTTCCCGAATTGATCCTATCGTTGCCAGCAAGTACGGCAGTGGTGTGTGCGCTGTGGCCAGACAGGCCGACACATGGATCTTAAATTTTAAAGCTTTGAAGAACATTAGCATAGTTACGATGTGCGACATGAGCGTGGCTATCAGCGACACCCATTATATGGGGGTGAAATCCGGAGGCGACCTCGTGGTCGGTTCGTACAGTGCCGAGGGCTATGGCCCCGAAAGGATCATACAGCCTTCCCGGGCTATTCGTTTCGTAAAAGTGGCGGTGCAGCGTGACAACGCAGTGTTCATTGTGAAATCTGTGAACCGCCACTACGTAGTCGTGGCTCCCATCAAAGAAGTGGAGCACGGTAGACTGTCAATTTGGAACGGTTCTTTGCTTGGTTATGAGCCCCGTGGGTTATGCGTTAGTGCTCACGGCAATGCAGTTGCCGTCTCGATGTCGGACCCGCACGAGGTACTGTTGTACGATGCGCGGACCCCCAGAAATCTGTTGGTCCGCAAAGCTCCTGCGGACCCTGACAACCATTTTGAAATGGCAATTTCCGATACTAGGAACGAGCTGTACCTTGTTCAAAATGAAGTAATGCGCATTGTGAGTTTGCATGATTTCAGCACGCAGGACGTGCGCATGCCGCGCGTACCTATGGAATTAGAAAAGCCTTACCAGGCATGTCGAGCATTGGACATGGAATGCACGCTGGTTCCCATTGAACCTGGGGGTGAGCAGCCTGGTTCAAAAGAGAAAGACGACATGTGTAGGAATCAATTGAAGGTGTTTTCAACCGATGTGTGGGACGATCACTTGTTTGTCAATACTTCGATAGGCGTGCTCGAAATTCTGCCGCGTCCCGCCAAGGAGGTTGAACCTTAAAGGTCAATTCGGTCCCGCAGCCTTTGAGATACTGAAAGCTGTATACAATAGCTACTCGAGTTGTTTAGTATTCGATTGTGGTAATGGGCAGGTTGACCAAATATGAATGATACAAAGTTCTTAAATGATATAGTTTTTAATAAATAGTTATCGTGGCGGCTGGTTGAACATCATCGGCGGCATCATAAACGGCATGCCCATTGGCGGTCCCATTGGCGGTCCCATTGGCGGTCCCATTGGCATCGGCATCGAGCCCTGGGACCGCAGCTTGTCCTGGCGATTACAGTATGCCATCCACGACATCTCGTCGAAGCCATAATTGAAGAAATCGGTAATATCCGCTCCGGGCTGCCGCCAGGGCTTGTCTTCAAACGTGGTTAACGGTACTTGTGAGATCGGCACCTCCTTGTATTTGCCCTCGGCATCGATATCAAGCGTTCCCTTGGGCGGAGGGCCTGCTACAGCTGGTGCAGCCGTTTCGGTTACGGGTGTGGGAGCCGCTACGGCTGCGGGTGCTGGAGCCGGCACGGCGGGTTTTGACGTCGGTGCAAGCACAAACTCGACATCACTATCCTCGTAACTCTCATATTCGCTGCCAGATCCCTCCTGAAGCTCCTGGGGTGGCTCCTGGTGGGGATCCTGGATACTTGGGTCGTCGTGAGCCATAGAAGTCAGGGCTAAAAACCCTTAGGTACCCTAATTAACGCTCGCAGATGCAGATCCGTGAAGACAAATGGTCTAAAACCGAGGATGAAGTTTTAAAACGGGCAGTTCAAAAGTACGGTTCCAACCAGTGGCATCGCGTAGCCAGTTTGCTCACCCGGAAAACTGCGGCACAATGCCGCGAACGGTGGTTCGAGGTATTAAACACGCATCTCTCCCAATCCGAATGGACAAACGACGAGGATGCCGTGCTTTTAGAACTGGCCAGACGCATGCCAAACATGTGGCGGTCGATTGGCGCCACTTTAGGTGGGCGATCAGCCGGGCAGTGCCACGATAGGTATGAATACTTGAAGGGCTCAGCAGCTCCAACTTCAACGGTTGGCGGTAGTTCCACTCCGGATGTAACACCTGAAGCCGACAAACAGCTGTTGGCCGAGGCCAATGCGCGGCTGGCGAACTCGTTGGGTCGAAAGGCCAAACGGAAGAACCGCGAGCGCGCTGAGGCAGAACACAAATTTCTCGAGGCCATTGAGCGTCACCGTTTATCGGGTGCGGCATTACCGGCCCCTAAAACAACTGTACCTTCTGTAGACGTCATACATGCCCCAGATACGGCCGTAAGGGGGCCGGCTACCCAGCGATTACAGCACACCTCGAAAACAAAACGGCCGAAGCTTGTGCTGTCCCCTCCACACCAGGCATCTGCTGCTCATCCTTTACAATCGATTGTTGTGCCGTCAGATACCGTTAAAGCGCTGCAGGTGGCGCTCGACAACATGCCGGTTCCACAAGGGTTACAGCTTTCCGACCTCATCTAGCATTTATATATATTTATGTACTACAAACTCCACGACGCCAAGTTATCCACGGCATTAAACTGCTCGAATTCAAGGGCCGGCTCACGGTCCCGCTTGCGTTTGGCCTCGGTGGCATACAATGTTTCGTATGAATGCGACAAGAAATGCTCCAGCTGGTACTGAGGTTTACGGAAAGGTTGGCTGAAAATGCGAGCAATGGCCGCCACATTCGGGTGGTAATGCGTGGTGAGCGACTGAACCTCCCAAAGGCTGGACTCGAGGGCATGTGTGAGCAACGGGTCCTTAACAGTGTTGTCAAACAAATCTTCAGTGGTATCAGCTTCGCGGTGGATCATAACCATACACGTAGGGTGCCGCTTCATCTGATTATATATGAACGGCAGCACGGCCACAATGGCCCCCGGGGGGGCAAACAAGCACAAACGTGCCAGCCGCTTGATTATTGACGCAGGGATCGTGGCTGGCAAATGCGTGCTGGTTAAAAACAAATCGAGCAGCCTTAAAAACCGGGCACGGTGCGCCGATGCCAACAAACTACCATCCTCTAACAATTCGTAAAGCTTAAGGAAAAACTGCGGGTAGTCGAGCTGGTGGTACTGGATAAGCACAAACAGTGCATTCAATGCCAACAACGACACTGCACCACCGTGATCGTAGCAATCCACCATGAAGTCCATAAGCAATTGCGGCTTCACGAAATTGGGGATCACACGTGCGTGCATCACGGTTAACACTTGCTTGATTTCATCCGCGGAAAGTACGGCATTCTGTAAGGCGTAGAGCCAGGCAGCTTGATGGGCGTGGCGGTACTTCAATGCTGCCGTTCGTGATTCAAATGGAAGGCATTGACCCGTAGTGTACAACCGCTTAAGGTCATGGTCAACTGTTACGCTTAGATCGAACTCACACATAACGCTGACAAGCAGGGGTAACTTCGCAGCGGGCGCCTGCGCCACGGCCACAAGAAACATGTACCTCAAATCGTCATATTTAATAATTGAGTCCCGTAAACTATCGAGCGCTAATGGAGGGGCTCTATTGATGAGGGCAGTCACCATTGGCTGAACATCGCTCTTCCCGTACTTGCCCTTCGCCAGCACGAGTTTAAGCGCAACACTCGCGGCTAATTCAGGATACGAGTCCAAGGAACCCAAAACAATGTCGTACATATCGTTTAGCTGCTCATTCAGCCACTCAGCGATCTTTTTGGCCTTCGCGGTATTTTTCGCTTCGAGATCGCCCTGTTTGGCAACACGGCCATAAAAACTCACGATCGATGAGGAAATCGTATAGAATTCATCTTCAGATTTCGCATTGGCTAGTTGCTGCTGCCAATCTACCACCGCATCGTAATTTTCCACGGCACTAATGGCGTGGTCCACGTCCATGAAAAATGCTTACTTAATTTTTTTCCCCCGATAATATCGTGACTGCCCGTACCCATGTATGTACCCAAGGTAGATACGGCAAAATGGCAGCCCACAGGCCGAGCCGTGGCACCCAAACATGCAGTTCGTGCTTTAATGTAAATAAGTCGCTAGCAGTAAATACTGTATTATAACTGAAGGGCTGTTAAGGGCTCAAACACCCACATAGAATCAGTCATATGGTTCACGGCAATGAATACGGCGTATACTTACGGTATACTTACGGTATACTTACAGTATACTTACGGTACATTTACAGTATACTTACGATAGACGGTATGCTACGTGAAAAATGTGAGTAAATAATGATATTTGGCGGCGGTGCTGGTAGTAACGGGTGTAAACAGCCGGACAAGCTTGCAGCTCAAAGACCAGACCACGACAGACTTGACTTATACGGCACATACAGTGGATTATATTGGTACGTACTTTTCAAAAACTTGAGTAAATAGCGGTGTATAAACGGTGAGCAGTGCCAGTAGCGACTGGTAAATAAGCGAACAGGTTAACAACCCACGACTGCGCTATTAATATGAGTTTATACGGTACTTACAGTAGATTGTGTGTATAATTAGTACGTCTTTTTAAAAACGTGAGTAAATAATGGCTAATGGTGAGCAGTGAAGTTGTGCAACGGGGACTAAAAGGCCTCTGGTTAGCAGTCCATGACAGCACTCGTAATACTGCTTTTACGGTACTTAAAGAAGGTCTCCAAAGGCCTAAATACCCACAATAAAAGCAGTAGTGTGGTGATGCTCAGTCACCAGGCAATGCAGCTCAGTAACCAGGCAATGCAGCTCAGTAACCAGGCAATGCAGCTCAGTAACCAAGCAATGCAGCTCAAGGCCTGCTATGCAGCTCAAGGCCCTGCCTATTGATAGTTGAGCTCTAACCAATAACTATCGGCAATATTTAAGTTAACTGGTGGTATCGGGCACACCGCCCTCATCAATGCAATTTAAATAAATAGATGTTTGGAGGGCCTAAAATGTCTGCCGCCATGAGACGACCGACTGAAAAGGCCCAGCAATTGATTTCCCAACTACTAATACCGAGCCGCCATTTATCGAGCTGCCCAGTGGCAAAGACGTGGGATCTATATACATCACGCTAACGCCATACCGCGTTTAACGATTTTCTCGAGCCCCCGCACCCATCCTTTACTTTCCTGGCGATTGACAATGAGAAGCACGCGGCCCTTTGTGCCCAACCGCCCCGTACGCCCCGCACGGTGCAACAAATCCGCTGCCGACGGGGGCATGTCAAACAACACAACGTTGCGGCACCGATGGAAATCGACCCCCCTGGCGGCTAAATCAGTGGCCACCAACACCTGCATGACTCCCGTTTCCTCGGCACTATGGGCTGGCTCCACAAACGATGCCAAGTTCGCTGTGGATCTATCTACGGTGTGCGCATCGAACCCGGCCCTTCTTAGCGTTTCTACTACTTCCGGTGCGTCTTTATTACGATTCACAAACACCAGCACGCGTTTCGTCTTGCCCATTTCGGACCGGTCATGGTAAATTGCATAAAGGGCCTGCTGCAGTGCAAGGTATTTGTTGTTGTTATAGGGCCGCCGCCACGCCTCTATAACGCGGAACTCGATATGCCTCGGCAGCCTATGGATTGAGGGCGTAACCAGTCTTGTGGTTTCGGGCCATTTCTGCCGTAAATACTTGTCGAAACTTCGCGGGATTGTGGCGGTGACAAACACTGCATCTTGGAGCTGCGGGCACGAATCAAGCACACGTTGCGTGCTTTCTTGGAAACTCCGGTTAAACAACGAGTCTGCTTCGTCAACAACAATGGTTTGCACGGGTTCCACCAAAGTTGGGTTATGGCTTATTAGTTTCAGCAGTTTGTCCGGGGTCGTTACGAGCACGTCAATCCCGCGCTTAGCATCCCGCGCCAATACGGAACTCAGGCTGGAAATCCCGGCTGCACACCGCCATTTAATTGATGGCAATGCAATGCGTTCAAGAGTGGCAGAAACCTGCTGTGCCAATTCGACAGTGGGCACTAACACTGCGCTGCGAACACCGAGGGGCCGCTCACTGGTATCGGCAAATTGAGTTAACAACGGGGCCAAGTACGCCAGCGTCTTGCCCGATCCGGTTTCTGCAGCAATTAGCCACGACCGCACAGTACGGGCCGGCTCCTGAGCAGCGCGCGTCAGGGCCTTAATAGCCAGTTTCTGAACGGGCGTGGGCGGCATGTCTGGTGATTTCAGCAGATTGTGCGCAATATTATGCCGTATTAGTGGATGGATCCGCAGCTGGTCGAACCTGGCGACTTTGTCGATTAAGTTGAGGTGCTGGCGGCGCTCGGTTGATGAAACGCCGTGCAGGGTGTCGAAACGGCCCATGTCCAGTGTCGAGATGGGCCCGATTTTGCGCGGGGAAACTATGCGGCCTTTGCCGGCATGGGCCACGGCCTTCGAAAGTCGGGCTGCCATTGTACCCTGAAAAAAAATTGTTCCTGCCTTTCTAAGCCTGCCTGCAGTTAAATATGGATGAATTTAGTTAAATATGGATGAATTTATTTAAATATGGATGAATTTATTTAAATAAATTGTAACTAAATTAGTATAATTTACTTGTTCTTTTGAGCGTTGCTTGGGGGCCCCTATCGGGCATTGAATTGTTCCTGTGTGTATGACCTTATAAGCCTGCCTGGATGAGCAGTGAAATATGGGGAATTTATCTAAATAAACTGTAACTAGTATAAGTTAGTTTTTCTGCGTTGTTCAGCTTGCGGGGCCCGAATGGACCATTTAAAAAAACTGGACCCCGCTGACACATAGGCATGCCGTCTGTCGTTGATAAGCTTGTTGATTTGTCGCTTTACGACCGGGACGATGGGGACTTCACTATGGAATTCTACGATCGGATAGAGAAAAATGACTTCTCCGAGCCTGAACGGCAGTATCTGATCGAGGAAATGCTGAACACCGACCGCTTTTTACTAATTTTGTTCATTACCGATGCTGAACGCAGCGACCACGACGCTGTGCGCGCGTACGCGCTGTACCGGCTAGAAAAATTGGACGAACTGCGCGCGGTGGTCACTAAAAGCTCACCATTGGGCTCACGGCTGGCGTTGGCCCAGGCCGAGTACCGAGCCGGTAATTTAGCTGCTGCGCGCCGCATATTCACGCAATGCGAGCCCGAAGTTAAACTGGCCACAGATAAGGCCGATTTGGCCGTGAATTTGGCGGCGATTGATGCTTTACAGGGCGAATTTGTCGGTTCCACTGACGCTGACGTAGCCGGCTCGTTTGATGAGCTTTTCAATAAAGCCACGAGTTTACTGGTACGTGGCCAGTTTGCTGAGGCACTTGAGCTGCTGCAGCGCGCAAATGCGGTGGCAGTTGACACTGACGACCGGCAAAACTTAGAGGCACAAACGGCATACGCGCATCTGCTTGCGAACAATGTTGAAACGGCTAGCGAGCTGTTGAACCAGCTGGAAGTCCAGTTGAAACACGAAACACTTGCACCGGCTTTGCGATTGGTGGTGTTAAACAACCTGCTGGTGAACCGCGACATCCATGATTTGGTCGAAGTGCACCGCGCTTTACAGCATTACGACGAACTGGAAGGTATCCCACAGTACCGTTTACTGGAAAAAATCCGCGGCAAGCTCGAAAAGGTTGCGAAAGGTAACGGGTCGTTTGCGCGTGCGACGTCGCAAGCGTTGGTTGCCGCACAGCGTCGCGTGTTAAGTAGAAACTACCTCAAACTGTCGGCACGCGCACACCTCAGGCACAGCGTTCGTGAAGCTGTTAAGCATGCCCAGCAGTTTACTGGCGATTATGAGCCGGCAATTGTGGCCTTGAACTTCCTTAGAAGCGATAAAGAAGTAGCCCGGATTGCCCAGGATACGAAGCGGCCCGAGCTCGCACGGGCAGCGCGGCTGCTGCTGGCTGAGCGTGCGAACCGACCCGTGCAGTATTCCGTGCCGGAAAAACTGACTCCGGGGAACATTGGCGAGCTGGCCGGTGTACTGCGTGCCGTGCAGGAGGGAACTGAGTTGAAAGGATTGGCCGAGTATTTCGCAAAGTTCGCTGATCGCACGTTGGCAGTGGCCGGCCAGCAGCTGGCTCACCCGGATTCCGTGAACGATGAAGATTTGGTCGCTACGGAACGGTCGGTGGCCCAGTTTGTGGCCGAAATAGACGCTGAGCAGCTCGATAACGTTGTACCGGCCGCGCCGGCGCGTGCCGTGCGTCCTGAAGCGTCTAAGCCAGCCCGCAAATCGAAGAAACGCAAACTGCCACCTAATGCCGACCCCAATCGCACGCCGGATCCTGAACGGTGGCTTGCGAAGCAGGATCGTTCGAGTTACAAACCGAAACGGAGCAAAACGCAGGCCACGCAAGGGGCTACTCAGGGTGCAACTCAGGGTGCCGCTGTAGAAACACCACCGGCTTCGGGCCAGGTGGTGGGCGCGAAACCTACACGCGCCGCTAAAAAGAAGAAGAAGGCAAAAAAATGAGCTAGTTTTATGTATTGTCGAACCTACTTATGTGGCCTGTCGCTGCCTCCATGTATAACTTACGTATCGTTTCCAAGGCTGGCGGGGAAGCTCGGCTAGGCAAACAATTAGCCTGTATCTGAGGTCCAGCATGGCTGGATGAGAGCTCTGAATAAACTAATTGGTATATTGTGAGAATTTGAAGCTAATTAGACATGCTATATACATTGAACAACCATAGGTAATCGGAGCCTTTTCATTACACACTTCACGCACTTGACCTAACCCACCATTTACACTCTGGTGCGCTTGTCTGGTCTGCATGCAACTAACTGCACCTAAATCCTCTCTACGCAGGGTAATTTAAATAAAGATGCAAGTCTGCGTATTGAGATGACTGCAGGCTCTACAATTTTAATTGGAGATGATAAATGGTGAAAACGTAAGTTAACTAGATCTCTTTCTGCTCCATGCATCAAAGCCTTCGGGGCAGCGCGCCGGAGCGGCTTGTTGATGTTTTAGTATATTTGATGTATAAAAACCCGTGCCCTGACGGGGTACTCGGCATGTAATCGCCCGGCCCAACAACAAATATAAGTCCGCCTCATAAAATACATCAAAAGCTTCCCTATCCATCCGAAGAAGTTGCTGAGTTTTTCACACCTTCACGTGCGAACCTTACCCTGACACGTATACTATCCTGATGTTCACGAGTCTGACCTTACCCTGCGCAATACTGCGCGTCTAAACCCTGATAGGGCACCCGACATATAATCGCCCGGCCCAACAACAAAATATAAGTCCGCCCAACCGCGTTCCTCGAAAAGTGTGCTTGCCTGTGACCGCTACCGTGTGCCGTCCGAATGACAAGCTCGAAATACATTGCTCCGATTGCGGCAAGATAACGCCTATTTCATCGTCACAGTTCACGGACAACGAGAGTTACAACGGCGATTATGGCACCGTGGTGGAGACGGACAGTAAGCTGAAATTAGCGACCCTGATCAAAGAGTGGCATATAGTTGCCATCAATGCACCCAAAAGTAATAAATAAAGTGAGGGAATTCATGAACATGCTCGCTAAAAAGCCAAACACGAGCTGCCTTATCATTACCTGCCAACCAGAACTGGCAATATCGATTGCGTCGATGCCAGCGTCTGATGGCAGTAATGCCGGCATCTAGCACTGTAAGAGACTGCCCATAGCCCAGTCCGATGTGCACCGCGTGGTTACCAGCATTGCAGAGACAGCGGGCGATGGCGTATTCCGTAAGTGATGGTGGTGCATGCCCATACCTTCATATCGCAAATCGTCGGTTTGGAAAGGTTTGTCGCCGATAACGCCCTGAAAACGTTGCAAGAGCTCTACAAGAAGTGCGGTAAGTTGCTGCTTTTGCAGCACGCGTTCTTGCCGTTAGCATTAGAAACCTGCTGCCAGCCGAGTACGCTGAGTACACCACGAGCGAATTCGAAAGCAAAGTGGCCGCGGCGCTGAACGCCGTTTGCAGGGCGTATGTTGGAAAGGAATACGGCAAGGTATTTGTGCCTTGCACGACTACCAAGATGGCGCGCCTCGCGTACAAGGCACTGGTTTTGTGTTAAGGAGGTCGCTGCCAATAGGATGACCACTACGGAAGCTGAAGCGGCACACAGTCGTATCGGACAGTTTTACTCAACGCAGTACCGGCTCAACATGAACTGGATGACAGGATTTACCGAGAAGAAAGTCGACAGCTGTGACGTTACCATCTGTAAGCCTGAGTATTTGGCTGGAGTACAGGCGTTTGTCCTATGCGAAGTCGGCTATAACAAGTACGATTTCTGTGTGGATCCTGACTCACATGATTGGTGGACTGCCGCACACGACCTTGCATGGAAATGGTACAGGGATACGCTGAAGCGGCAGTCCCTCGTTGTGCAACAAATGTATTCCTTCCACGAGACCGAACTCAACTTAGACTTGACAACGGATAAGTCCGTTATGACAGTCAACCGCGAGGTTAACCATTTATGGCCGCCCGTATCGGATGGGGTGCTCAATGCAGACAACGTTGCGACTGGCGCATGGGCTGCATTTGGGTACGTACCTACCGAGCGGCGACTGATTCACCTTTGAAAACTGTGTGGATTTCATTGTTTGGTGAGCCTACCACCTATTTTTAGTTTTTCAGTAGGATATATGCTTTAATGTCTTATTTCCAGCACCCATTAGGTCCATAGTCTAATACATCTTCGACTCTCACTGGCCAGCTGCCGGCACGCGCTATATAGTCTTTGGCCCCTTGCTACACCGACATAGACTTCTAAGCGGTTGAACGGATCACAACAAAGCATCGCTTGTCATCACGCGTACACTCACATGTGGTCAACTTGGTGATATCAGCTACGCCGCCCCTTCACGTATCCAACAAGTATTCATACATAATAAATATCTTTTTTTTTTCGTCTCTTTTTTAAGCAAACAGCGAGTCCTCTTCGCGGAGGTACTCACCTACATCGCTTTGCCGGAACACGGTAATTGCATTGGGCTGGGCGTGCCGTGCCTCAGCCGTCGATTTCGCACTTACACCGAATCCCAAGGGCAGGTCCGACATCGAGTAAACCACAACACCGGTATGCTCGGGGATATCCTCGGACATACGCCCAATATGTGCCTTCAAGACGTGGTTGCCGTACAAAAACGGCATCTCCCCATTTTGCTTAACCCATACTTTGTGAGCGGCATAGGGTGCCAGCACTTGGATGGCTGTGCAGTGCAGCCGAAACTTGCCAGTTTTCGTAAATTTGCCCAAACAGGTGCCGAGACTCAGCAGATTCGGGCGCGCGATCGACGTCGCGATGCGGGCTGTGGACTCTGTCACGTAGTAGACGCGATCCTTCTGAATACGCAAGCAATAGCGCTCGTCGGTCCGATTGACCAATTGCCCAATATTTTGGCCAATGTAGCCGCTCAGCTTTTCTAGAACCACGCGGGTCTCCTCTTCGGTCAATTGTCGCATACTGAAAAAAAATCCCCACTGAAAAACAAAAACCCTAACCTGGGGCACCCCCCCCCCACGTATGCACCTCGAAACAAGTACCAAAACACTGAATTCCGCGCGTATTGTCGGCATTTTTAGCACCGTTGTATATTGCGTTTATTCATTAGGTCGTGTCCGTTTCACAGAATGGCTTTTCTCTCGCTCTAACCACCGCTCCTTGATGGCAGGAATGTATTCCGAGAGTTCTTCTAACGATAACGAGTCGTCAATCGATTCAATTACCTTTTCGACCACATCGGCATGGTTCCCGTGGTCCTTGTCATCGCGAAACCTTAGAAATCTCCACCGTTTTTCTTTGTCCTTGATAACCTCCACGACGCGATAGTTCAGTGGCTCGTTCAGCTGCTTCCACTGCTCCCATTCCTCGTCGGTCAAGTACAATTCACCGAACTCAGTATCGGTGCGGCCCTGCCACATCAAAAGGGTGACCTTAGGTTTCGCATCGTAATCGGTTTCCAGTTCTATATCGTCACTGTTCACAAAATCAAGACGAATAGCGAAATCGACCGAGTTTTCCTCAGCAGGTTTCCATTTTAGAATGTGTGGATCTGTGCCGTACACGTAAGGTGCCGGCACGCTCGTGAAAATGAGTCCGTCGCTTAAATGGTCGCGGCCCACCTGTTTAATAACACCATCAAATCGGTAAGCCTGGGACATCGTTTTCATGTATATTTTGAAGTCAAACGAGCTGGCAGCTGCTCGCTCTTTGGCACAGAAAGTTTCAAAAGGTTTACACACGTGCTCGTGCAGGTAACCGAGCCGTTTGTCAAGGCTGCGGTCCGTGAGCAGCTTGCCCTGGTGCGCCAACAAATCGAACATCAAGAATTTTAGCACACCAGAAGTGGTACAAACAAGCTCACCATCTATTAAAGTGCCAACCTGGAACGAATTCGGTGTTGTACGGTCGCGGGGGATGTGCAGGTTCTGCACCCAACTCACCTCGGATTTCCGCGTTATTAAGTATATTCGCTCCTCACTCAGCCCGTCCGGTGCGACAAACTGGGAAAGAAGCATTAGGCAGCGCAAACCGTCGCTTTTTTCGCAAACGAGGAAGTCCTCATTCAGCAGTGCCTTAATATGTTTGCGGCTGAACGAGACGGGTTGTGCGCCCGGGAAGTTAAGAGTAGGTCTATGGAGCAGCCGCATGATCTCCACCATGATCTCCCGGGCGCCTTCTGGCGGCGCGTGCACGCCGGGTAAGTTTGGCACGCTCCCGGCCATACCTATATATCCCTTATGAAGCTGTTCAGCACCCACCCTTCGCTGTGAAAAAAACCCTAACTCGACCGATCTGCCGGCACGTGACCAGCACACCGCTTTGGGCAATACCACTGCTTAACAACTATCACTGCTTAACAACTATCACTGCTTAACAACTATCACTGCTTAACAACTACCACTGCTTAAAGATCATTCATATCCATAAACTTGCTAGCTTTGGTGCGCAGATTTTAGAAACCGTAGGTGGATAGTTGCCAGCTCACACTGGAAAGTAAATAAATAGAAGTCTATACAACTAGATGGAGCGCATGACACTGAGCGTACCTTCAAACACCATCATCGATAAAAACGAACCGGGCCATGATTTTAACATGGAAACCCACACCCCGCGGTAGAGGCCATGTATACCCTCGTGGCGCACGATCTGGGCCCCGGCCCGCAACACGTTGTGAGGGTACCGCTCGCCGAACCCCGCAGCTGCCGGATCCCGCATCGAATTGCGGCCATGTACTTGCACACGTTTACGAATTGTGTCTAATGGGTACACCGTTGCCTTTGAAATGACCGAGGCTATGGATGAGGCCGTGAACACCACGGGCAGGTTCGTGTTTAACAGCCGTTTGTCACGGAGGTAGCTATAAGTGCCGAAAAACATCGCCATATATGGAAAAACACTGATAACCGTAGCCACAGCGCCATGGTAGAACCCCCTAACGCCCTCATGTTTCCACACCCTTCTCGTGGTGGTAAACAATGTCGACTTTTTGCCCTGGTTTGCCGCCGTTCGCGTGCGCATATAGTCTAAAGGGTAACTAACTAGTGTGGCAGTGGAGCCCGCTAAGCCCCCGGCCACAAACTGGCGTGCTTGCTCGTTACGCACGCCGAGTTGCAACAGTGCATGGTTCGCAAACCGCAAAGTAGAGAATTGCACGGCGCTATAAACAACGTAGAGCAGTTCCGCTGGTGTATTGCCCTTCCAGAACGCGCGTAAGCCCTCATGACGGACGATTCTGAGCGCCGTTTGGGTGAGTGGTGCAGTGTGGTGGAGCTGCATGCGAATTTTTAGCATGTCGAGCGGAGCTATCGCGAACCGCGTGAGCAACCCGGCATTTGCGCCACACACGAGCGACTCAAAGCGCGTCAAGTCCGAGTCTGTGCTCAAATGGTTCGCACCCATTTGGCCTGGTGCCGAACCCTAGTGAATAGTGCCTTCCTTATACCGGCACTAAATGGACATTAAACTAGTTAAATTAGTTTATTGAATTGTGCAATTGACCGCCAGGGATTCGTGGATAGTAGCTGATTCTACTTTTTAGTGCCATTAAGCCCGGCAAGGCGGGGCCCGAACGGAATTTATTCCCAAGCATTTATTCCCAAGCATTTATTCCCAAGCAGGGTGCGGGCCCAGCAGGGTGCGGGCCCAGCAGTGTGTGTGCCCGCTTACCGGGTGTTCACCTACCTACTTATAAAACACCTACCTACCTTACCTTAATTGGGAGAAACCCGTTTGTGGACCGTCTCGCCCTTACTCAGCGACGCCCACATCCCATTGCCTGCCACAATGCCGGTGACTGTCCCCCGCAGCTTTAGGCTGCTTGAGGAGCTTGAGCAAGGCGAAAAGGGTCTAGGCAGCGAGGCATGCTCAATTGGACTTGCCGACTCTAATGACATCTCGATGACGCACTGGAACGGCACGATTTTGGGCCCCCCGCGCTCGGCGTACGAGAATCGCATTTACAGTTTAACGCTCGAAACCGGTCCTGAATACCCGTCTCAGCCCCCGAAAATCAGGTTTTTGACAAAAGTAAACCTGCCGTGTGTTGATGTAAAGGGTAACCTCATACCGGCCAAGCTGCCCGTGCTCGCGGACTGGTCCGTGGCCACCACCATGGAGAAAGTGCTGCTCGAAGTGCGTAAGGAAATGGCGAGCCCCGCGAACCGCAACGCTCCGCAGCCACCGGAGGGCGACACTTACTGAAATGTATGCTTAAATTATTATATATTTCGCAATTTATCGGCCACGGCCTGCGTGTCCCTCGCGCCCTGCTCTAGCAAATTCGCGAACTCCGCGTCGCTAAATGTCCCATTGGATTCACACATTACAACGTGCTGTTCACCGTTTTCAAACCTGAAGGCGAGTACGTGCACACTGCGGGCATCGCCGCGTAACGTGGCATCGGTGATCATGTGTAATTGGCCCTGCATATCCACGGCATAACTGGCCGCGGCCAAGATCCCACGCAACGGCACGCCGCTGTCCAGCAGCGCAGCACTCATTGCGTTTACACCTTCGCTGATTTCAGCACAAAAGGCTAGGTCTTTAAGGGTGTTTACATCACTGTCGTGGGGGTCAGTCCATGCCTCCAGCAGCTGCACAACTACTTGCACGAGGCTGCGGGGCATCAAATCTCGGCGTAAAACCGCAAGCAAACATGTGGAAAGGCAGTCCTGGACCAACCGTTCGCGAATCATGGGCAAACCGACATTTCTACGGTAAACCACTTCTAGCGAGGCGAGCTGGGGCAGTTCATCGCGATGTTTGACTTCAATGGGGCCATTCACGCTGCTCATAAGCCGGATTTCCCGCGGGGAAGTGCCTGCACGCCATTCGGCACTGCCATCGCTATGCTGCAGTGGGCCGGTCATACTGAAAAAATTAACCCTACTACCTGCACCGGCATACCCACCGTCCATATGCGGCGTGCTTATCGCAGACCAGGCACACCTATATATATATATACATATATATATATATATATACATTAACTCTTATACAGTATTAGTTTTCGAGCTCATTCTCGACATGAAATTTAGCGGCCCAGCTCCCCAGTTTTGCGAATCTATTGTAGGGTCAATGCCCGAGTCGTGTATATCACCAAAACCGGTAGAGCTGCTGGTATCGTCACTGTCTAAACCAGCCAATAGTTTATCATCAAGTGCACTCATGACGTAGTCGCTTGCAGCCGGCGGGTCGAGCACGGCTAATTCGTCTTGGGGCCACCACTTGGGTAGCAGCGCGCCCACGACCATAAATAAAAACAGCACGCCAGGAAACCCGATGGCGGCAATTGTTTGAGTGATGGCGACTTCACCGGCAACACCTAAACCACTTATGCACAAAAACCAAAACAAGTGCAGTTTGGGGATTTTGTTTAAGGGCTCATGGCGATCGCGTTTAGCGGGGTCCGTAACGAGCACCATTAGCCGGCGAACAAGCTCGTTGCCAAGCAACCCAGGCACACCCATCATGAAAAAGAGACCAGCCAGCACACCCTGGGGCACGAGGTGCAGTACTGTGAGCAGGGGGCCGGTCATAAGCCCGATGGTGGCCAGGCCCTGCAGCGTGTTTGTGAGTCTTTGATCAACAACAAGCTCTAATCGCGTTTGCGGGTTCCATTTCCCGGTTGCTAAACTTTCAACATGCAAAGGTGCTTGGGGTATAAGGCCATTGGGCGCGGGCACGCCCAGAAAACCAGCCACGAGCGTGGTGATGCCGAGCAGCACGAAATCCCAGTGGAAGCTCGACGGCTTCTCGAAATGGAATTTGGGAGACTGCGCCATAATTGACGAGATGTTGTGGTCGAAATAGAATAGCATGGTTAATAGAAGGGCGAATGGAATGGCCAGAAACACGTACCCGACGGGGATATTCCAGAAATGAATAAACCAACCATACTCACGGCCATATAGCTGGGCATTTTCTGATGGCTGGAATGCCTTGCTGACCGGTAGCCTTTGGATTCCTGAGCGAAGGTGGGCGATGCGGTCGGGGAAGAACGTGAATCCAGTAAAGAACACTACGAGCAGGGGCAGTGTATAGTCGGCCACAAACTTGCGCATGTATTTATTACCCCAAAAGCCATTGGGATTGCCCAAAACGAGCACGAATGACACGCCGAAAATAAGAATACACAGCGCCACAACGATCTGGAAGTAGGAGGCCGCCAGCGGCACACCATCGCCAGAAGCTTGCTGATCAAACTGTCTAATAAGGATCTGGATCCCTTTCTCGATATAAATAATGTTGATAAAACAACCAAAAATGTCAGCACTGAATTGCGTGATGTGGCGCATGTGGCGCACGCCATTAAACACGGCAATTAAAACGTGCATGATGAAGGCCCATATGTTGATCCACGCCATGAATGCAAAAAAATTAATGTTGCGCTTTATAATGATGTCAAATACGGTGTATGTGAAAATCGTGATGGGGCCCGTAACACCAACAATGCACAGTGGCTGGCCAGCGAACAATCCAAATACAATGCCGCCCATTGCCGAGCCTATGAGTACCTCATTCACGCCGTATGCACCGTGTGTGCGGTCAAACATGTCCTGTGCAAACGCAATGGCGGGTAAAATGTTGGCAAAAAAGATGTACACGACCGACGGGATCACCCGGTAGTTAACGGCATCGGACCAATCCGAAAGATAATACGGTAATCTGCGGCGCCAATCCTCGCGGATATCTTTGCCAATCAGCGATAGCAGGTGCCGGACTCGCGCTGAACCCGAGCCGTCCTTCATCGTGCTGCGCATTAGCGTGCTAGCTATTTTTCCAAGGCCTCGTTGCCTGTGCGCACGTGACCCGACCTGAGCGCCACCCCGTGGGGTAGCAACCGCACTGCTTAGCCCCACCGCGAGCTGTGTATATGGCCTGTAGAGTAAATATGTAAATCCGATATGCTGTGCAATGAGATGGGGGTGGGGGGGTCTATTATCAACGCCTCGCGGTGCGAAAAGGTGTGGTTCAGCCTGTACACACACTGACCCCAGGTTCGTGTAGATATCTTGGCTAAACATGTTATATACTCCTTAAACTGCAGTTTTAGACGTAACGTCATACCATTATCAATGCTTTGCCTGCGTATACGTCTTGTATAGAAGTTCGTTCGTAAAAATAACCCACTCAGCCCGCATGAGCACAATTCTTCATCACATCGAGTCAAACTTAGCAGTGAGCCGCATTAACTAGGGACTGATGCAATAATATTCGGCTCATCGAGCGATAAAAGTGCCTCATAGGTAGATTTTCTCGTCATTCCCATGATCTCAAGACCGAAAGGCTGTAAACCATTATCTGACTAGAACACGCTGTTTCAATTCTGTTGAGTACTAGGAAATATGATTTACAAAATATTTATGTCGCTGTTTTCTGCATTGTTGATGATCTTTGTACCATCGCCGTTCCACTGAGGGCGCAGGCTTATACGACTGTAAAGGTACGAGGGCTACACTTCAACAACATGAGGTCAAGCAGGTATGGCTGCTTTACAACAATTAGAGATGAGATATTGAGAAAGGTTTAGGCTAGCTACTTATTCTACTACATACATTATATGCCCACAGGGCAATTGGGGGAGATATGTCGCCCACCATGTCACCTGACCCGTCCCAAAAGGGTAATGCAAGTTTAATACAAAAAACCCCAGCCCACTAGCCACAACTAAACATGTCTCTTCACTCCCGCGACGACCAGCGAATTATGGACGGTGCGCCGCCCCAGAAGAAGCCTCGCTTCGAAAGTGATACGAGCATTGATACCTCGTCTCAATGCCTGCTCAATGGCGATATTAGCATGACCAATGTGTACGAGAAGGGCACGAACGAGGGAGACGCGAATGTGCAAGGAAGCGTTCGTGTTGGAGTCCCCCTGCCGCCTCATCTCGTCGGGCGCGAGAATGAATTCACCGTTCGCTGCAAAATACACAAGCTCTTCTACAGCGACCTCGTCGTGGTGCCGAATTTGACGACGGAGGCTACAGCTCGTCTGCAGCCGCAGCAGATTGTGTTCTGCCCCCGGTGTGCGACTGAGTACTGTTCGAACGGTACTTGCAGCCCCGTGCCCCGCTCCGTGACCGGACACCCGAACGCTACCGTTTGTAATGAGGACGACAACGGTAGGCAGTTGGCAATTCATTGCCCCGGGTGCCAAAAGAAAACGCACCTTTTGCCGGCTTTGCCGTGGGGTGACGAGGTTCAAAACAAGTATTATGACCACATGGTCGAGATGATCAGCCCCAATTGCAACTACCTTGGCGAAGAGGTGCAATTAGAGCACCAGCTCAGCCGGCACCGTGTAGTTGGGATTAACGCACCCGCCAACTTCGGCAAGACGCAGGCCGTCATTGACATGCTCGGCAGAACGAACGTAAGCTGCCTCATCATCACCATTCACGAGGAGCTGGCGATGTCCATCGCAGCAACTCCAGCGACTGATGGCAGTAATGTCGGTATTCAGTACTGTTACTCCTTGGAGTCAGAGCCAGGAGTCCAGTGGTGTGTAGGCCGCGTGGCTGTTAGTCTTATGACGCTCACCAACGCGGATGTATACGCATTCTCTGGGTGCGACCTTGTGGTGGTGGAGCAGGCCGATACGCTAACCTCGTATACCAATGGAAGCTTCAGCCTCGTGACGCAAAGAATCATGAACGTGTTGAGCATGATGTACCGGAAGTGTGGTGCAGTGCTGCTCATGCAACACGCGCTCTCGCCGCACGCAGTGCGTTGGCACGCGCATTTGGCGTACGCTGGCCCCAACGACACCCTTGTGTTACGTAGGAGTGGTGCCGGAAGGTTGACGCATGCTCTGCTCATTGAAAGCCCTAAGAGCGACTTCTACCGCGAGTTGAAGACGGTGCTGAATGCCCTTCGCAAGTTGTACGCCCAGAAAGTAACTGGTAAGATCTTTGTGCCTTGCTCGACTACCGAGATGGCGGACTTAGCTTATTACGCATTGGTGACGTACCTGAATGAGCAGGTTGATGACGGGATTCTCAATCCGCTGGTAGCTCGCGAAGAACGCAGCCGCATCAAACTCTGCACTAAACCGGTACGCATGGGTTTCGAACCCGAATTCAGCGAGATGCAGAAATTGATCTGGGGCAAAGCCGAAAATTATGATGTGATCATCTGTCCTCCCGAATGTTTGGTTGGAGTAAAGCTGCCGTCGACGTTTACTTACATGTTCGCGCTGCTTGCTGCACCTGATCAACCGTTGGCGCCGAAGCCAGCAATGCGCGATATGGTTTTGCAGCAATTGGCCCAGATTTGCCCCCAGGAAGACGGCACCGAGCACTATGCGATTGTCCTTTGCGAAGTTGACGATCATAAAGCTTGTTCGGGAGGCCAGGGCCGCGACATGAGGCGCCACAACGACACACGGCGCCACAACGACACACGGCACCACAACGACACGCGGCACCACAGCGACATGAGGTACCACAGCGACATGCGGCACCACAACGACTTGCGTCCGATCTTCCCAGCCGGTAAAGTCGTTATAGCGTCCGGCTTGACCGTGGATCAGTTGATGGAGGCATTAAACTGCGGATATGACTCAGTGTTGACGACGGAGGAGCTGAACAAGCTGAGAGTGATGATCAAGGAGCATCGGGATCTCGACAGTTTCCTCAATTTAAGCGATGCTCACGAATCAGCGCCTTGGTAAGTGCACGTCGTTGCTAACCCAGTCCCACTAAGTTTATAGTATTCATGTACCACATCTCGTTACGTCTACGTTTGCATTTCACTAAGTTTATCATATTCAATTACATTACGCCTATAACCACATTTGCAAATGCGCATGCACATCTACAGCGTACACGCGTTGCCCGTTGGTGATCACCTGGGTGGCCCCACATACCGATTAGGGTTACTGTAAATGTTTACCCCCCCTAAACATGCCTCACGACCCAGAAACGCGGCCGATCACCCTCAACTCGCTGGTAGTGAACACGGCTATATGCACCAGCGTGATAGGCGGGTACTTTGTGTGGCGAAGGTACCTACGCCGCGTTCCGAACGCGACGGCCGTGCCTGCCAGCAAGTTTAAACGGCAAACCATGTTTGGCAAAGTAGTCAGCGTTGGGGATGCGGATAATTTCCGGTTTTTTCATACCCCCGGTGGGTGGCTAACCGGATGGGGCTGGTTACGGCCCGTTCCCAAGGTGAACACGCGCGGGATCGCCAATAACACGATCATGGTGCGGCTGAACGGCGTGGATGCTCCCGAAGGCGCACATTTCGGGCGTCCTGCCCAGAAATTCAGTGATGATGCATTGCACTGGCTACGAAACTACATTTTGGGCCGTCGGGTGCGCATTGTTCCCCTTAGACGCGACCAGTACGGCCGCATTGTCGCTGAGGCCCGCGTATGGAAATGGAACGGGCTTCGTAACGTTAGCCGCGAGATGTTGAGGGCCGGCTGGGCCACCGTTTACGAAGGAACAGTTGGTGCTGAGTTCAATGGTTTGAAAAAAACGTTTAATGCATTAGAAGCCCGGGCGAAACGTCAGCGGAAGGGTATTTATCAATCAGGCACTAAAATCGTGACTCCAGCACAGTATAAACGCATCCACCAATCTACATAAAACCCTTTACCATGGGCATTATTTATAGCATTCAAACCCTAAGCTTGTAAATATTCAATCACTGCAGCGGCCCATTGAGGACGGCCCATGAACTGCGCATGATTTTCGGGCCATGCCTTGATTGCATCAATTAATTCAGTGCTGACTTTCTCAGTTTTCAAAACTGATAGCGGGTACAAATAAGTGCGCAGGCTTATAAGGACAAACCCCGATTTCGGCAGCCGCGTCATGACTTGGCGGTTAACGCTAAGATATCCATCATCGGCCACTTTTGCGGCATCGAAACTTTCAGTTTTAGACAGCCGGTACGTGTTTTTGCCGCCGTCTACTTGGATGCCCCACGACAATTTCTGCACGAACTCATCCGGCTGGATGCGATTCATGTGCTGGGCGAAGTTCAACTGCTCGGCTTTAGTTCCATTAGACACGTAATTTTCCGCGATTTCGCAATTGACCCTGTTCAAATAGATGTTCGTGTCTACCCCCGTTGTGGCCCGCAAAATGTAGCCGTTCTCGGTTTGCTGGAAAAGCATAAAATCATCGGCGAAATTCGTGGCCAACAATCGCAACAATTCTAATGGATCGGCATCTTTTGGGGCAGAACGCGGCAACACCGTGCTGGTCACCACATTCGTCACTTCGTTACCAGTAGCTACAAACGTTGATGGGTACTTCTTACGCATGTACTCCACCACCCACTCGTACACTTCAGCAACCGCGGCAGAAACGGCACGTGCAGTTTTAATTGAGGTTTCCTGGGCTTGTGATACACTGCACACTTCCGATTTATTATCGGAAATGAGCTGCTGACGGTACTGCACAGCTTGTTCGTACGTCTTATCAAGTCGCAACCAGTCCGCGATTGTGCCCTTTGAAACCCCCTTTACAAGGCGGTAAACGCGTTTAAAGGGGCGGTATTCGGGAACTTCGGCCGACTTCCAGGCGAAATCGGCGCTTTCTGGCTCCACAAGGTCAACGCTGCGGTCTACGACTTTAACGATCTTTTTAACCTTATCGAACTTCATGAGCCGGGGCAACCCATACTTGGTGAACAACCACGACAGAATCCAGAATAGGATGGTGTACCCAGTGACGTTCTCGAACATAGCGAACGAAATGGAAATGAACGGCGTTGAACGTGGTATTTCGCGATAAGAAACAGGGTTAGGTGTATTTAAAGATAGCTGCACCCGGGGACTTCCACTGCATAGATTATTGGCGCTTTACTAGCCAGCTGTAAACAGATTTTTTAAATGTACTTCTTATTACAGCATTCAATAATGTTAGGATACTTTCTATACAGCGCGTTTACACACTTGTCGAGCTCGACGTAAACCGCCGGCCTGAATTGACCCCCCTATAGTTTCAGAAATCGGCATAAAGTGGCCTAGGAGTACCTCAAGAGTCTGCAGTTGATCCTCGGTGCCAAAAGTTCCAAGGTACATAGCTATCCTCAGATATACGGTGGTACGTACCCTCGAAACACGAAAGTCCCAAACGCGTAACCGCCCACACTGTGACCACCGACAATTACCAGCAAATGAGCCCCTACCGTTTCAATTCCCCGTTTTTGCTGGCCTTTTACTTTATTGGGTTCTCAATTTTTGGAACTCTGTTCAAATTGCGCGATGTTGTCAATGCTTTACACGCATTCACGATAGGTGTGCTGCTACTGCTTGTTCGCGAGGTAAACAAGCTCGGCCGTTTGCTCGTGCCCGATTGGGAGCGCCACTTCGGCCATATAGGCACCATTGAGAACAACTTCGTGTGTAACAACCCGTTAGCGCGTCCTGAACTTGTTGTTGACATCCCGGACTTGCGTTAATGACCGTCGATTAGTATTTAGCTAGTAACAACGTAAAGAATTCTACAACTTTGAAGCGTATTTAATACCGATGATAGGTGGCAGTATAAATTATATGTTGCTTTTGGTTTATTTCTTGTGAACGAGCTTCTTGAGGTAGAACTGCAGCTCGTCACCCTCAAGAATGTAACCGTCGACACGGCCGCTCTGACCGGGGCGCGACGACACGCACGCATAGAGACGGCCAGCGCCAAACTGGGGCTCTAAGTGGGCCGAGAGCTTCGCTGCCGAGGCACGGGCCGCGGTCTTAGCCGTCTGGCGGATGTTCTCGGTGTGCTTACCCTTGTTAGAGGCAAGAATACCATAGCGAGTCTCGAAGAACTGGCGGAAAGGAGCTGCATCGATCTGGACGATGGCGTTCTTCGTCAAAGTGTTGGTACGGACAAGCTCGTTGTTGGACGGGTGGTAAACAACAGAAATCACACGGGTCTTGCGCGAAATGCCCTCAGTGCCCCACGAGAAGTTGCCGGACTCCAAACGAAGCGCACGGAACTTCTTGTTACCACCGCGAGTGCGCACGGTGTGAATACGCTTCGGACCAATCTTCGTGTGCGCGGGCTGGCGGCCCAACTCGAACTTCCGCTTCTTGCGGTACTGAGCGCGCTGAGCGCCAGTGTTCGAGCGCTTGTGACGAGAGTCGCGGCTGATACCCATCTGTGTGTGTTACTAGAGAAAAAAGAAATTTGTCACTTTAGGAGGTGATTTCTTCAGTATGGCAATACCCTAACTAACCTCCCAGGCGTTTGACGAGCGGGGTTAGGTCCACTGTACTCCGCCTTGGGGCGGGCAGCTTAATGGCGGGGGTCGCTGGTAAGTAAAGTGCATTCATCGTTGAGTGTCACGTGGTATCATTACATTGTTTATCCCAGCTTGGCCATACCCAATTTTTTTTTCACTTTTAGTGTGTATAGGCCCTAAGCCCTCTTTAGTAATACATTGAACGTATCATGTGTGCTAACTGAGCTGCCCAGTGCTAATTATTTAATTAGGTGTGAGTGAAATTTCACGCCGGTAAGAATGAGCAATGTCTACGACTCAATTGAGATCGAGGATATGACATGGGATGCCGCAAGGCAGTCCTTTTACTATCCATGTCCTTGTGGCGACCAATTCGAGATCAGCATCTACGAAATGGCCGACGGCGAGAATATCGCCACCTGCCCGAGCTGCTCCCTTCGCATTGAAGTCATTTTCGAACCTGAGGACCTCAAGCAGTACAGCGAGGATCTCGATATTGAAGACAATTAAAATTTAAAAGTTTGGCACCAATCCCCCCCCCGAGGGGGAGGGGCCAAAATGCTAATTTATTTATACCTGCATATATATTACATTCTCCGCCGTTTTGATTTTGTATCGGATTGCGACGAGCGTTTTGGTGGTATGGCCATGTTGACGTCGCTCATAGCGACTCTGCGCGGCGGGTACACTGTTGGCTGATGCGCAAAACAGTCCTCACGCGACCAGGTTGCGTCCGGCGTGAAATACGGCTGCTTCAGCGCACCTAACGCAGAGATCCGCGTATCTGGATTATAGTCAAAGAGCAGTTTCAGCATATCCAGCGTTTGCGGATTCTTATTTCCGAAATGGGCATGCCAATCGTCTAAACAACACTTATAGTGACGCATATTATTCAAATTCCAGTAGGCCGGCGTCGCCAGCAAGTTCGGCCACTGCTGCTGCGTTGGTGTGCCCAAAATTTTCGTTACTTTGTCCACCTGATCGGTTTGGAAACTAGATCCCTGCTTGTCCGGTGCTGCTGTCACTTCTTCTCCCTTGAAAATTGGTCTTAAACTCAGCATCTCGGCAAGTATGCAACCAACGGCCCACATATCTATGGCAGGAGTGTAATGCCGGCACCCCAGCAGTAGTTCAGGCGCGCGGTACCAAACAGTAACCACAACTTTATCACCAGCGTACAAACTCTGCAACGGATTGCGGAATACGCGGGCAAGGCCAAGATCCCCGATCTTGACTCGGCCGCTCGCCGTAATCATGATATTTGCCGGTTTTAAATCGCGGTGTAACACCCAATTGGCGTGCAAATACGCCACACCCTGGCACACCTGGTACAACACCGATTTAATGAGCGAGGGCGCCAATGACCGGCCAATATTGCGGGGCAGATCGCTAGCTGGCTTTACACTAGAAGAATTGTGCTCTGTTTGATTACTGTCGTTGTTGTTGTTATGGCTGTTTGCAGCGCAATGGCACTGAATAAGCTGTAGTAAGTCGTGTTCGGCATAATCGAACACCAAATAAATGGCCTTTTCGTATAAAATCGTGGTAACGAGGCCCACAACGTTGGGATGGTTGAGCTCACGGCAAAGGGCGAGCTCGCGGTATGCAGATTGGGATAAACCGGTGTAGTGCGACTGTTCGCTGCCTTCTTTTTCACTCTTGAACTTTTTGATTGCCACAAGCTGATTCTCAGCGGCTTGGGTGTCTGGTGTTGGCGGCTGGCCCAAATTCTCGTTGCTGGGACGTACGCGTGCTTTGTACACGCGGCCGTAGGTGCCAGCGGCAATATAACCAAGCACTTCAAACCCGGCCAGCGGGTCTAATACTCGGGACCGCTTGCGGCTCTTATATTTGGCCATGGGGTCGGTCAAATGCTTCTGCATTCCGCCTCTACGTGGCTCAGATCGGCCCTCCGCCATTAGCTAGCCCCGCCCTGCCTATACTGAATTTCCTTACCCTTATTCAAGATTGGCTCGGCCCTACATAGTGGTGCAGGCTCTCTACATAGTGGTGCAGGCCCTCTTTAGTTAGTAGTAGTTTTAAATAAATAGTTTACACATTCTCGCGGATATCCACGGTTTTTTGAACGTAATAGAACAGGTCACGCTCACGTACATTACGCTGCGACCGCGGACCGCGTGCCACAACCAGCCGGCCAGTAATGTCTCTTGCACGGCCCGTTGCCAAAGGCTGCAGCTGCAAAACAAGCTGGGCTTCGTACAGCAGCGACACACCGAGCCGGGCGAGCTGCTGGCCCGTTTCATAATACCAGTCTACGAGCGCATCGCTCAATGTTAAGCAAGCAACCACGCAACACGTCTGTTTCAGTTGGAGCAGCGCCTTCAAAACATCGTCGGCAGACTCCGCCCCGCATAAAACCGGCAGTTCTAAATTAGTTAGTACTAAAGTCTTGGGTTGGCCAATTTTAGCGAGCTGCGGCAGCAGTTCTGCCGGTTCCAGGCTGCACACCGTACCTTGTGTGCGATCAGCAATTTCTTTGGCGAGCCAGGCCGCATTTGTTTGCGGCGTGCTTGTTACCACCGTGAACTGCTCCAAGCCCTCATTGTCTTCGTACAGGTCGACCGTGTTGAAACGCATGCGGTGGTTATTTAGCCAGCCTAAGGGTTACACCTGAACACCAGTTATTGGCCCAGGGGGTGGCAAAATCACGAGCCATCGGTTACACTTTAATATGAATCAGATCAATTATTTATATTTTCAATTGATTTATAGTTGTCTATAATTGGTACTCTCTGGTACGGCTCCGCACCATATACATACAGTGAAAAATTCTTACCTAATCCACGTAAATATTTTTCATGAGCTTTAAAGCAGTTGGTAAACTTTCCCCCCTGCAAACCGAGCAAGTTGAGCCCGTGGGCGCTGCATTCTTCGCCCATGCCCGCCGTATTGTGCGCAACCGCACCTGGAGCGAGCACGAGCGCATCGAGGACGAGGAACGTGCTAGACTCGCGAATGCGAAGCAGACCGGTGCGGATGACGATCTTTTGTTCACTGAGGAAGAAGATGAGGAGCTGCTGAGGCACGACCCTAAAGATTGGAAGAGTGCCGACCAGTATGCCGCCATTGGCCTGCAGAAACTGCGTTGGCGGGCCACGGATGACCAGATTCGCCGTGCTCATCGCCGTCAGGTATTGATACACCATCCTGACAAGAAAGCTGCTGCGGGTTTAAGCAATGACGGGTTCTTCAAGATTATCCAGAAGGCGTTTGAAGTGCTTACTGACCCCGTTCGTCGTCGGCAGTGGGATTCGGTAGACAAGGCTGCCGATGTTGCACCCCCCAAGAAGGGAACTACTGGTGATTTCTACGAACGGTGGACAAAAGTGTTCGAAAGCGAGGGCCGCTTCAGCAACATTCAGCCCGTGGTGCAGCTTGGCGGTCCTGATGCCACCAAAGAGGAAGTTGATCAGTTCTATGCGTTTTGGTATGCATTTGACTCGTGGCGGACGTTCGAATGGCTCGACGAGGATATTCCCGATGACAGTTCGAACCGTGACAACAAGCGGCACATCGAGAAGAAGAACAAGAACGCCCGGGCCAAGCACAAGAAAGACGACAACGCGCGTGTTCGCAAATTAGTGGACATCGCTATGGCCGAGGATCCTCGTATCCAAGCTTTCAAGGAGGCTGAACGTAAAGCGAAGGAGCAGAAGAAGTGGGAACGTGAAGCAAGTCAGCGTGAGGCCGCGGAGGCTGCTGCCCGTAAGAAGGCAGAGGCCGAGGCCGCGGCAGCTCAGGCGGCTGAGGCAGCTGCCAATGCTAAAAAGTCGAAGGAGGCCGCGAAAAATGCCAAGAAGAAGAATAAGCGTGCGGTTCGTGGCTCGGCCAAGGAGCTCGAGTCCGGCTTGACTGATGCCGACGTCGCGCGTCTCAACGCTGATGTTGATGCCCTCATCGATGCACTCGATGATCTGCAGCTCGGTGAGACCGCTAGTAAGGTTGCCGACCTTAAGGGTGATGCACTGGTCCAGTTCTTCAAAGATGGTTTGGCAGAAAGGAAGATCAATCCGAAATATTTCAAGTAGATACACACTTAAAGTTTGATGTTGTCCAGATACAGTGATAATTAGCTGGTTACATATCCGGCCTCAACATGCGGATCGGCATCGGCGTTTTTACTGAATCCCATGCCAATGTGGAGGGGTAATGTCAAGGTGAAAAAAATATGAAAATCGGCATGCTCTCCTGCTGCTCCGGCGCTCAACGACGGCACTCGCCGTTAACTCACACTCTGCCTTACAGTCGTGCAGTCCAGTTGTTGTTATGAGCCACACTTTAATACGAGTCGACTGAGCACGTAGTGTATGTAAGGTGCAATCATAACAATTGGCCCCACACGGTGCTCATTTTCATCAGGCCGGTAGGGTGTCGAGCTTTCGTATCGTCTCCAATGGGGTCGGTATGAAACAGCTGGTATTGACACGGTAAGGAGGACTAAGAATACATACTATTCCATGCGTTGTCGAACCTCTGTACGCAAATGAAATGGCCTGGCGCAAAGGAGAGAGCGTTGTCCTTCTCAGCATTGTTGTCGACCAATGCGCGCACTAAGAAAGGCGACTGAGGCATTGAATGCGTGCTTCTTTATTCGTTATTGTTATGCAGATGCAATTGCTCAACCAAGATCAGCAGGGCGGTTTTTCATAAGTGACTAAAATGCCCTGTACTCTCTGGGTCGGAGGAAGAACGCGACTTTTCGCTTTTGTTACCCGTTTATAGGTGGCTGTCACTTAGTCATTTATTGCTTACCCTAAACCGCGGAGTGCCCTAAGGTTTAGGGGATAGCTGGGGAGCGTTATTATCGTCAACGTTGGAAGGCTGTCAAATTGTAGGTTTAAACGAACCAGAGCTTCGTGGAGTTCAAGCAGGCTGGGTTCGAATGCTCGATGCTTCTGTTCTGAATTTAGGCTATAGGGACCCATAAATTTTAACCAAAAAAACGTGTTCGTGCTTGCGTCTGCTCATTTACACCGTCAATGGCCGGTAAAAGTGCTCTGTCTTCAACCAGTTTTCATTGAGTGTGGGCTGGGTGTGGATTGACTAAGGATTTGCAATAGTAGTAAGAATTATATACGTTTAGATAACAGGATACATCCTTGTAGGCACGGGCCGTGTCTCGAAGTTCCCGGGGTGCCAGCCGCTCTGCAAAAGGGCGCTCTGACGTTCCCACACCTGACAGCATCCCTTGGCCGTGATAGCTACAAGTTTATTGCAGTCAGGATGCCACGCAGTTCCCCTGAAGTATTCATCTGGAGCGCTCAATTCCAGAGCCTTAGTCGCATTAACGTTTCTCTGGAATGCTATTGAGCTCGGCTCAGTTACGAGCGTGACACCATTGGTGCCGGCCAATGCAAATAGCGGATATGGCACTCCCTCGCTACCACTACTGGCAAAAGTACCACGACTGCCTGTACGGGGGATGTGCGCCAACGTCACACTTACCGATTCCACCGCCATTCTCCATAAAGGCTTTGCGCTGAACGGGCTAAAACGCAGCAGCTCGCCTCTACCTGCCAATGCCCACACCTCGCGGTCAACAGTAACTAAGGATTTGATACCCCACAGCAATTGGAGCTCAAACTGTGACACATATGTATTGGCACCACCCGTTAAGCGCTGTACGGAGCGGACATCATCCGTTGTCATAATGGGCCTTTGGGGATAGCGTGGGTCCCAGAATTCCACAGTGTCGTCACTCGTCGATCCGAGAACCAGCAATTCCTGACAAACTGCCAAAGCAGTCACCAGTCTGAGACTATCATTCCAGACAGAAATTTCAAACCGCTGTCTGCACCTGTCCCGCAAATCTACGAGGCCGGTTTTACCTGAATCTGTGCCATAAGCCACAACTTTGGGTGAGTATGGAGCCAAACACGTCACATTTTGACCAAATGCGCCATCTAATGAAGCGATTTGTTGTGTGTTCAAATCCACGAGATTAACTTCATTTTCAGTTGCACACACAAGCTGCGATGGATCGAAAACAGCAATATCACATACTTTCCCGCTAAAGCCAAACATCGCTCGGCGTAGCTTGCCGGCCTCTTCCCAGTTTTCCCCACACTCAATAATGTTGAGTGACCCGAATCCCCCAATGGCGGCCACCGATGACTGTGGGATGCAGGCGAGGCTGTAAAACGAATTGCAAATTTTGACCATATTGGAGGCGTGCCAGCCACGCAATGCATTATTGCCATGCATTTGCTCGGGCATACTTGCTAACTCCACTGCAGGCGAATTTGGTGGTTCATGCGACTGAGAGGGGTGGGCATCAGGTTGGAATTTTACTGCACGCGGGCGCGAAGGAATCATAATACGTCGCGGGAATTGATAAGACCGGCTCAAGTTCTGTTGTTCTGTGGGTGGTCCTGTAAACAAGTTATTTGTCCACACTCGACGCGTATAAGGTTGGGGTTACACCTTGCCCAGCTATATATACACTGACGTAACCCTTACCCGCGCCACATTGGTTCAAATGGCTTAGCGGTTCCGCTTTGGTGCTTGGCACAAGTACATTGATATCCAACCTGAAACTTTTGCGTGATGTAGCAGGCTTAGCGGAAGAAAATAGTATTGAGATGCTGATACCGCAGCAAGTGTTGCGGAACACTCTTTAAGACTCCTTAGATACTTGTTTACATATACTTTTTATTCTTTACGCTGTTGCAGGAACGCGTTTACGCTTTTCGCAGACTCTCAATGCTGCGAAAAAGCAAGCGCTGCGCTGATATATGTTGGTAAGTACTATGACTTACTTTGCTTTGCTTTGAGGAAGCATTATTTCGATCGCACCGAAGTTCAATGAAGTTGCGCAAATTCACAGTGCTCATTGAGCATGAATGAGGTAAATATCCTGTAACGTAGAGGAAATAGCCTTTTTAGGATATCTCCGGGAATTCTCTGGAGGAATGCGCTGCACAAAACCCGAGAGATTCCGTGCATCAAACACAAGCGTCACGCGGAATATTAGCACGACGGCAATTGTGTTACCATGAGCGCTAACGCATAAATTGTTCCACTTCGAGTTGGACAGTGTTCGACAGCAACGGCACTCCCCGCTCGAACAATTCATCAATGGGAACCACAACCAAGTGCCCGCCCCTCCAACCACATACACCACATGTATATACTCCGCGAAATCGCATTCTCGAGAGAGCGCCACCCCCAAACCGTGGGGTTTATTGATCGCCAAGCTGACCACTTGTATTACAATGAACGAGCGGATTACCGTATTGGTTCGGGCTATCTCGGTATCCACGGCCAAAGCGCACACTCCGTTGCAGTTGGCGACAATGGCAGCCGGGCATTGGCGAGAGGTAATGAGACGGTTCGGGCGTTTTCCGCGAGAATGCGCGTCGTAAAACTGCAACTCCAATTCGTTGTTAGATGATGTATCAGAATCAGTTATTACGACTACTTTTATCAGTTACGTAGGCCGCAAATGCGTAGGGGTACCTAGTTATTAAGTGGTGACGCCGGTATTTGCGTACGGGCCGCTTGTAGATGGGAATTTCTCTTTGTTTGCCAGAAATTGCATTCAGGAGCTGGTTTTAATTGGTACATACATGCGAATCTTGGGTTCGTATTGTTTCATGTTACGAATGCAGTCTATCGAAAGTGGTTCAAACAGTATAGGCTATATATCCCTTGGCATTCAAATGAATTGATATCTTTCTAGCCAATCTTCACTGAGTGGAGGCCTCAAGGCCAATAGTCATTTGAGTACAGGCCAAGGCGGCGGCAGTTTAGTCCAGCATAGGCTGGCATCTTAACTCAAAAGAGCTTTACAGCCACTAAAGATATAATATTTAACAGTTTTACGCTAACTAGTTCATACACCATACTTTTCAGGTGCTATTTATATTAGGTACGCCGCCGTTCCGTCCAACAGTATGCTGTGGTCGCGCGAGGTTGCCCTCAGTGCGGAAGATACGCGGGCATTTGTGGATCGCGGACTACCTTTTATTGAAAAAGCCGTGGGCCAGCGCGTATATATTGGCACTGACCAGTCGCTCGTGCTCGAGTCTTCGCTACGGGCTCAGTTAGAGCAGGCCATAGCCGAAACCGATGCCATAACCGATGCCCCAGCGCTGGCCACGCAATTAGCCGTGCCCAAATCCGCGGTAGACGACCATTTGTCGTCGGCAGTGGTGGCAGCTAACGGATTTTTCGATGGGGTCCGCGTATTGCCGCCCCGCCGGATTGCCCAAGTAGCTGCAAGGCTGGCCGCGCATGACGGCATTGTAACGTTGCCAGATTTATGCAACACCGAGAATTTGACGATTAAAGCTGCTGAGCACGTCGTTCGTAACTCAAAGGAACTGCTGCTTGTCGGCAATGATGTCATCCCCCAGGCCTGGTTAGAACGGCATTTGCAGGCGGTACAATCCAGGCTCGCTGCTGCTGAAGGGCCCCTGCTGTACACAGACATTGAACCGGACCAGCGATTGCTTTCGCTCATTAAACGGCGACTGGGAATCGCGCCCCACGAACTGACGTTTGTACCCCACCGCTATATGACAGCCCAACAAGAACTGGCAGAACAGGAATTGGCCAGTAACGGCTACGTACGTGCCAACGAGTACATTTCGAAACACGGTAGGTTACAATTGGGTCCGTACATTGTTACTCCCGAGTTTATCGCTAAAGCTCAGGCACAGCTTGATGAGCATTTGGCTAAACACAACTGGTTCGACACGCGCGATCTGCCGTTAATGCCGTACGTCGCTCAGCACCTGCTGGAAATTGAAAAGTACCGTAAACTGCGCGCTCAACGTAAACCAGCCATCCTTGTAAAGCCGGCTTTGGAGCGGTTGGTAATTGATGCTGTCGTTAAAGAATTACGGCCGCAAATCGAGAAACAGGCCGCTGATTTGGAGCTGGACGTCAATGGGAACTCGAGCCTGGACGACTTCGTGGCGAAAATCGATTTGGTGCCGCAACTCGAGCTTGCCCAATGTGTACAAAAGCACACAACTTTGACGGAAGATATCGGGCTGGCCGACCGCGTTGCACCGGCTATTCGGCGGCAGTTTACTGAGTATGCGCGGGAATTGTTGCGGCCAAGGTTCGATTTAGCTACGAAGCGGTTAGAGGCCAAGATCGCCGTTTATTTCAATGCCGTTAAATCAGTGTTGGCAGTGGATGCAACAAATGCTGGAGAATTGGTATTTGAACAATTCCAGCAGTATGTAAACGAGCGGCAGTTCCCCGTGCCGGATAAACCAAGTGCATTCAAGTTAAACTGTGATCCTGAACTAGTAGCGGCCGTGGCTAAGGAGCTGCGTAACAACATTCGGGAAAGGCTGGAAAAGATCGGGCGTACGCCGCGGAATGCAGCTCTTCTGCTGCATTTAGCAGTGACGTTGTACCACTCTCAGCATTACTGCCAAGACGGGGTGCTGAAAATCAAGGGCAAAGCCGTGGTGAAAGTCGCGAAACTGTTTGATTTCCCCACTAGTTTCATTGAGCTTCGACAGAACCTCAAGCAGCCGAGCCCAGCACTACTGGATCAGGTCAAGAATGACGCTTTCGCTTAATATACATATGTATATATATATACAATTATCGCATTGGCCGCACAGCATCCCACTCACCGTAGGCACGGCCCTTCTCCTCAAAGGCACGCAAGACCCGTTGGAACTGTGTCGCTTCCGGCAAATTGCTCAACATTTCCTGCAACTCTTCCGGACTCGGCAGCTCGTCGGTGCGTGGCTCCGAGGTTAATTCCTGTTTAACCATTTGCCTTTTAGTGGCATTGAACTTTTCCATTGCGGCTTCACGGCCCAGTTCGAGCACCGATGCACGCACCTGCCAGTCCTGCTGGTCGGATGTGAGCGATGGGTACTTCCAGGTCCGAACGTACTCTTTATCGATAAATTGCCGTAACTTAACACTGAAAACACGCAACCCATCGGGAATAGTTTCGGAACTAAGTAGGTTTTGATCATGTTCAGCATTACCAGCTCTAACCAGAACGGCCAGCGAGCCGGGGCCGTCGCAGTGCAACACAATGTTCAAATCAGGAGATTCGGAGTTCACCAGCACGGTTTCGCGCAGCATATCGAACATATTTTGCAGTAATCGGATGCTATGCTTGAACTCGGTATCGGCAATTAGTGATGCGACGTCGAGCTGCGACTCCAGGTCGTGCTCCCGTACCTCGATATCATCCAACTCAACCAGGTTTTCCTCACTGCTGTCCTCCAAGGTCTCACTGTTTTCACTGTCCACGCTTTCACTGTCCACGCTGTCCACGCTTTCACTGTCCAAGGTTTCAGTATTCACGCTCTCAGTATTCACACTCTCAGTATTCAAGCTCTCAGTATTCACGCTCTCAGTATCCAAGACTTCACTATTAGCGCCCGAGATCTTCGCAGCCTTACGGGCCTTGGCAGCAGCCATGCGTTTCACATCCCATTCTTTGATAACTTGCGCAGTATGAAACACCTTGTCTATTTCATGTAAGGGCAAGTACTCAAACCCAAATAGTCGCCTTACGCTGTGGTATGCAACAAAGATCCCGTCCATGCGGCCAATACGGGCTTGCAATGAGTACTTCAAGAGAGCAGACCGCACCAGTTCGAAATATTCTCGCTCAAAACTCTCGTACTGGCCGCACAGCTTGAGAATATGGTAGTCACTGCCGTCCTTGATCTGGGCGTAGTCGACATCGTGCCTGATTGCACAGCACGCGCGTGTTTTCAAGTCGAACGTGCCCGTTCCGGGAAGCCGCGGGTCAAAACAGTCCAATTGCGAGCGCATCAAGAAGTCGCCGCTCGCTGTGTAGTTATATGTGTTCTGCAATGGAGCGGAGTTCGAACTATGGCCATTCTTTTTCGCGGCCTTTGTCCATGTGGCGAACTCAGTACAGTCTGTGGTCAACATAGCCTCCATTGACTGACCCAAAAGGGTTAGAATCTGTTCGTTTGAATCATTATCAGCCATACTTACGGCAAACACCTCTTGATCCAGGGCAATTCGACAATTTTTCAACCAGAACGAAACTGGTGCACGCTGAGCAGCGCTGAACGTCGTCACCTTTCCGGGGAAGAATTTCGACAACTTTAAGATCTGTGGGGGCCGGTTGTTCGACAATGCGAAGTGCAAATGGGTGAGTGCAGGAGTCAAACTGCTCGTGCTTCCCACGTATCGGAATTGACGCTCACGAGCCATGTGTGCCAGCTTCGAGTCTCTACCGGCCGGTATATATTTAGGCACCCTCGTGAAATCGAAATCGGTGATTGACATAATGCGTTCAAGGCGATTGTCGTAATTGTAGACGTTGGTGCGGGGGTCCTTTAAGAAGTTTATGCCGGGATTGAACAGCACCCGGTCCAATTTGTTCGCCAATTTGGCCACTGGCGGCTGATCAGGTACCTCAATGGCTTCATACGACAGATCCTTAGAGCTACAGTCACTGAAAACTCGGGGGGTTCTGTTGAGTGCTGAAGATCTGGGTGCATCAGAGCTAGTTTGAGATTTTTTGGGAGCAAATTTAGACTTTTTAGTGTGCTCAGGCTGAATTCTGAACTTTCCGACCTGCTTTACTGTTTCCAGGGCCGCTGCCGTGGGGCCTTTCATAGCAGTGAAAAATTCCCTTAGGTGCTCGTCCCACACCCTATTCAGCACCACAGGCCATTACCACGAGCTGAATGTAGAAGCCGAAAAATGTATACTGGGCTCATCAATTAAGTGCAATGTTAAGAATTTTTATTTAGTTATGTACAGCATCATCACATCTGGAGCACAAAGTATCCTCAGCAGGTGCAGTATACTTCCAGCATCGTGGGCACTTGTGATGTGACGGGGGCACGGCATACACCGTGTAATTTTCACGTTCGGAACTGTATATCCAATCAGGAGATTCGGGAGGCCGGCCAATTTGAAGTTGGGAAACAATGCACAGCTTCTCCAAGAGTTCAACATCCAGATGTAAGTCGGCGCGGGGCGTAATGTAAATATCGCACGCCAGTGACGAACCAACATGCTTTGCGGCTCGTGCACCAGCAATTGCCTCGTTTACGGCATCACGGACGTTAAGGTGACGGTCTACAAGCTCAATTGTTGCTTCACTGTTAGCGGGCAACGGCGGCTGCGGGTACCCCGCCATAAGCGGCGACGCGAGCCCACCGGTTTGAGATACTGGCATCACATCCCACACTTCTTGCGTCAAAAATGGCAAAATAGGTGCCATGAGACGTACGTAAGTGCTGAGAATTTCGCGGAGAACGTATTGAATGGCTTGGCGTTGGGGAGAAGCTGCCTTATCAGCGTACAAAACATCTTTGGCCGAGTCAAAGTAGATAGCCGATAGCTCGATGTTCATATTGGACTGCACAAACTTCACGACATTATGAAAGTTCTGCGTGTCGTATGCTTCTTTACACTGCCGGGTAAGCGTCGATAACTTAGCCAACGTGTACACGTCGAGCGCGCCGAGCTGGCTTAAAGGTACAGGACCATCATCTCCGGCATTTCCCAGTAAATACTTGAAGGTAAGCCGGAATTTCTTAACCACAGATGCAACCTGGCCAATTGTAGTTTCACTAAGGGCAACATCTGAAGCGAAATCGCTTTGTGCCATGAGCAAGCGCAGCCCATCAGTGCCCAACCGCGCAATCAACGTGCGGGGTTCAACCACGTTTCCGAGCGACTTCGACATCTTCTGCCGGTTCGCATCCAACACGAACCCGTGGGTCACCAACCGTTTGAAGGGCGCCTGAGCTTTGCCCGTAACGGCAACGTGCGTCAACAAACTGGATTGGAACCATCCGCGGTGCTGGTCCGAACCTTCTAAGTAAATATCCGCCAAAGGTTCGTTTCCTCGGCTTTGAAGCATCGTCCATGACGACCCACTGTCGAGCCACACATCCAGCGTGTCCTGGCCCTTCCGAAGTTCATGGGCCCTAGATTTAAGGTGGTCAGGCAGCCAGCGGGAGACATCACTTTCATGTTCAAACCATGCATCCGGACCGAGTTCGGCTATTTTACCAATGGTGTAGTCGACAACATCTAAATCCAGCACGGGCTCCCCATGACTATCGTACAAAACGGGGATAGGCACCCCCCACGCGCGCTGCCGGCTGATGCACCAGTCCGAGCGCGACGAAACAAACGCCCTTAAACGGTGCTCGCCGCCCGCAGGACGGAATTCAACACTGTCTAATGCACGTAGCGCCATTTCCCGAACTTCAGCGCCCAAATCAATGAAGAATTGCGGAGTAGCCCGCACCATAACCGGCGTCTTTGTCCGCCAGTCAAGAGCAACAGAGTGGGCTATATCGTGTTTATACAACAAGGCATTTCCCAACATGTCCAGTATGAGAGGCGTTCCTTGTTTACGGGCATCCAGACCAATCAAAGTAGGGATGCCGACCTCCTTGGTGTACTTGCCAGCCCCATCTACCGGTGAAACCACGTTTAACCCCACAGCCAGCCCCGCCAGATAATCCTCCTTGCCATGACCAGGAGCTGTATGCACCAAACCAGTGCCACTCACGTCAGTAACGTGTTCAGCACTGATTACCTGGTATGACCCACCTCGTAATGGGCATGTATATTGCGAACCAACTAACTCAGCTCCTTTAAACACGTGGCTGGCCACAGTAAGTTCTCCTAACACCGTGGAAAGTGATTCTAAAAGCGAATTCCCCACTACAAGGTGCTTCTCCTTGTGTTTAACAACCACATAGTCAATGTCAGTATGCACGGCAACGGCCTGATTCGCCGGCAACGTCCATGGAGTGGTTGTCCACACTGCTAACGAGAGTTGCTCATATTTACTTAAAAAGTCAGGCGCAGATGTCACTGGGTATGCAACATAGATAGCCGTGTCGATCCTATCGCCATACTCGAGCTCCGACTCTGCCAATGCCGTCGAACTTTCTACGGACCACCAAACAGGTTTGCGTTGGCGAAATATTAAACCCTTCCGCAGCAATTCAGCGAATACACGCAGCTCGCGGGCCACATAGTCACCGGTAAGCGTTAAGTATGTGCCAGCATCCCAATCGGCCATTACCGCAAAATCTTTAGCGAAACCATCGCGCTGGTGTGTCACCATTTCGCGTGCCAGTTCATGGGCGAGCTGGCGACGGCCCAATGGCGTTTTTCTCAGCTCGCTTTTCAATGATTTCTTCCGTTTGAGCGCAGCATGTTCGATTGGCAGGCCATGACAGTCCCACCCGGGCACATAATGCACGCGAAATCCAGAATTTATGTAGTGCCGGTTAACAATATCCTTCAAAATTTTGTTTAAAGCGTGGCCGACGTGGAGATCGCCGTTCGCGTACGGCGGGCCGTCGTGCAGCACGCGCTGCGGCCGATCAACTTGCTGTGCTTGCCATTTATACAGATCAGTAGTAACTCTAGGCAAGTTTTGCTTTATCAATTTGGCATTTGACCGGTTTGCCAGTCGCGAATGCGGTAAATGCAGCGTGTGCGACCAGCTCATTTAGCTAAATCGGGAAATTTCACCCTAACCCGGAACATATCCCAAAAGGGACAGGTTCTTGGGTGTCTTCCCCGCTTGCAGTAAATAATTTAATTTCAATTGAGTAGATTATCATCTAACTATTCTCGAAATGCAACTCCCTATCTTGCTGTGGAGCCGATATATACCAAGCTCGATAGGAGCGACATTGGCACTTTTAGTCAGCGGAAATTTCAGCACACCAACCATGCAGAGCGTTCGAAGCGGTGTACGGCAAACGGTGAAGCCGTTGCATTCGCGCAAAACGTTTCTTGTAGATATGTATACACACCTCCTACGATCTAATGCCGTTGTTTTGGCTCTGCACAACTCGACCTTGCTGCTGAACGAGGATCGTGCTTTAAGGGCAGAGCTGCGACGTGCTGGAGCACAACTAACGGTTGTGCGGTCAAATTTGATGAAGGTCGCTTTGCGAGGCATTGACCAGCCCGATCCTGCTGCGTACGTGCCACCTCATGGCGCTAGCAAGCCCCCGCGGCATCCGATGGCTGCTTTGTTCGATGGGCCCTCAGCGGTTATAACTCTGCCTGAAATGGACCCCGCAGCTGTTAATGAGGTGGTTCGGATTGTAGATAAAAGCCAGAACAAATTGGTGCTGCTTGGTGGCCAAATTAATGGGATTCCGGGTGCTGTGTTCCGCAACGATATTGATGTTTTGCGCACACTGCCCAGCCACGCCGAGCTTCGTGCCCAACTTGCCGGCGTGCTCACTGTACTCGGTGGTGCGGGCTTGGTGCAAACCTTACAGGCCGCTCCGCAGCGCCTTGTGCTTGCTCTGCAGCAGCATGCCCAAAAGTAATGTACATACACAATGCATATATACATGCCCGTTCGACCCCGAGGTGTTTAAGTACGTCATACCGGCACGGATGTCTATGCTATACAAACGATAAAAATGTGACTTAGTTCGATTTAAATGCTATACAGTTACACACTAGCAAAGAAACACACCATTGCACACTTTCGAAGCACACGAATGGCGTGCTACTTTTACAGAGGTACTAGTGGTATGGAATCTATGTCATAGCCTTCACGTACTATGTAACGTAAGGTAGGCAGGAGAACGAAGAACGTAAAGCTCCATATCCGATTGAGCTGGGTCAAAACCGATCATCCAATTATCACCCGGCTGTCAGTAAAACATAATAAAGGAGCATTGGCTGGTCATGGATTAAATACATACTCGTTAAGAGAGATAGAAATATCAATAAGGTATCCTCCAATTATAGGGTAAGGGCCACTTCGCGATGACAGGACCCAGGCCCAAGGGAAAGGGTAAGGCAGGCCCAAGGGTAAACAAAGCCCCAGACCACTGTGGCCCACTCTCTATTATGCTTATTCGGCCCCGTTTAGAGGACAGCATTGAGGACGGTGCGCCGTCCTCGGAGAGGCCTCGCCTCGACCGGGACTTTGCGAACTTAATTTGAACAGTGTGGCCCGCGGGCCCCAATTTGTGGCCAATGGCGATATAAGCTGTAGTATTCACACTGAGGATGCTAACGAGTCGAGCATGGCTAAAGACAAGGGCTCGAATTGCAGCCTTTGACCTCTCCAGATGTCGGAATGCGTGCCGAAGATTTGTTTCATTCAGTATCTCCTGCATCGCCCGGTCACCGAAGGACTCTAAGGTTTCACAGTTTAATACCATGGTTGATCTCAATTCGGTGAGAATTTAGGAAGCCTACGAACTTTCACCACCAGGGTGCGATGCGTAGTGTAGACAACATATAGCTTGTATATAGTGAGGTTTTCAACTTGACGACTGGCCTGGCCAATCTGGGGGGTTTTGTCGATTCTGTTCAAAAAATGCATTTGAAATCAAGTGAGCTAGCATGAGATAATACCGCAAAGCAATGAATTAAGTCTTACACCGTGCATATGCACAGTATTAATAGTAATTCCACAGCTAGTGACGTGTGGGTTCATGTGCAAGCACCAAATGTATACTATACTGCGTCAATTAAGCGGGCTTGGTGGGCAAGACAATCAAAGAAATGAACAAAGCTCCAATCACAGCCCCTAAAACACCGATAATATACGAACAGAGGAGTATGAGCAGTTTACAACACATGAGATATAGGTAGTATGCCAAGGGAGCTACCGGAGCTACCGGTGCCACATACAGTCTTGAAACATACCGGTTTAGTCAACAGAGCGTAGCCGTCCAATAGTATTGCAATTTAAGCTCCTCGGTCCAATGTGTGCAAGCACGTTTGTGAATGCCTGTGTTTCAAATTCAACAATTCGTGATTGTGACCTGCGTACCCAGCCCATTTCCAAGTTCACACCAATCAATAACATTTCGGGCTCGTAGTTTGAACGGGCTACATATATACACACTAACGCCGCCGTCGCCTTGTTTCCGAACGCCTGTCGCTGCGGGAATACCATCGCCTATCATCGCGCATCTCCACCCGTGGGCGTGAGTCCACACGGGAATCTACACGAGATTCACGAGATCCACCAGAATCACGGGAATCAGTACGAGAATCTAGACGGGAATCCGAGCGTCCATCACGCCCATCACGTTCACTGCGACCATCGCTACGCTCACTGCGACCATCGCTACGCTCACTGCGACCATCGCTACGCTCTCGTTCACTGCGATCGCGATTACGACCCTTTCGTGCATCACTACGCACCGCACCGTTTTCACGCTCAGCTTGAGTGCGTGAGTCCTGACGTTTAGAAGGCCGATCGTCTTGTAAATCATCACGGTTGCGCCCGCGACGACGTTTGCGGCGCGATCGAGAGCTTGTAACGGGCTCACTAACCACCTCAGGTTTAACGTTTTGCTGGTTAACGGCATTATCAACTTCAGCATTCACTTCCTCGTACACCTGTTCCAATTTACGCGCGCTTTCAAGCATACTGTCGAAGCGGGTGCGAACAGCGGGCCATTTGTCGTTCAAGAACTCACGCAGTTTGTGCAAAGCAGTTTCTAATCGTTCAGCCCGGCGTTCAAGCTGAACATTCCGTGAAGCCGCCGCTGTGCGTGCTGTGTATTCGGCCTGAATTGCTGCTTCTGCTTCTTCTTCCGTGGCGTCAATGCCGAATTCATCAAGCAGGCCGGTGATCCGTCGCCGTTCGCCGGATTTCTCATCAACAGTTCCGCTTTGGCTTCTTTTCAGCCGCTCAATATTGGTTTTCTGCAGGCTGCTCAGCCGTTTAAGTCGCGTAATTTGATAATTTAGGTTGTTTAGCCTTAGCTGCCGCTGTTTACAGGCATCGAGGTCGGCATCCAGCACCCGGTACGCCTCATAGGTATCTGATCTTAGCTGCGCCAATGCTACACGAGCCTCGTGGTCAGAGCTGGCACTCAGCACCGTTTCGAGAGCCTGCTCCGCACTGTCGATGCAGTGCATGCTTCGAAATGAACCCGTGCCCTCATTCATAGCTCAGCACCCACTCACCCATATGGCATGTATGTGCACGGACGGACCATCATACCATATTTATGCCGAGGCGTATAAACCTCTGTCAAAATTAAGTGGAACCGTAGGTATATGTTAAAAATATGTACTTTTTTTTATGTGTGTATTTATTCCACGACATGTTACGGCAGGTGGTGGGAGGCCATGCCAGTGGCTGGCACGCGGGCAAAATAATACGGGGACAGGCCTGTTCTACTACGCAAGCTGATCAGCTAATGACGAGCTTACCTTAAAATGAGGGCATTAATGTAGCTGAAGCAAACTGCTTTCCATATTTCGATACACCTACAGTGGTACCTCGGATGCCCTTGAGGTATATGTTATGACCCAACAATCCGCAGTGCTGTTAAAGCAGTTCGTAACAATCGGGAAGTACTTATAGTAACCTACATCTTAAATTCTATGTACAAAGGAAGTAGAGGTGTATGTACATTTCAGGCCTACTCCTTCTTCTCCTCAGACGAGTCCTCACGCGCCTTGTTCTCGTAGACCTTCTTGAAGACCTCGAGCGACTTGTTCTGGACCTCATCCGTCTTCGTGCGGAGCTGCTCCTTGTCGAGCGTCTCGTCGCCGGCCTGTGCACGGGCAACGAGCTCACGGAGCTCGCCCAGCAGACCCTCGAGCGCCTTAGCATCCTCCTCCACGAGCTGCGCACGGTACTCATTGAGCGAGGTCTCAATGTCGTTCGCAATCGAATCAGCGCGGTTTGCGTTGTCGATCAGCTCACGACGAGCCTTGTCGCTCTCGGCATACTTCTCAGCATCCTTGACCATGTTCTCGATCTCAGTATCAGACAAGCCCGAGGACCCGGCAACCGTGATCTTGGCGTCCTTGTTCGTGCCCTTGTCACGGGCGCTCACGTTGATGATGCCATCGGCATCAATGTCGAAGGTAACCTCGATCTGGGGAACACCCTTCGGGGCCGGCGGGATGCCGCCCAGCGTGAAGTTTCCAATAAGCTTGTTGTCACGAACCAGCTCACGCTCACCCTGGTAAACGCGGATCTCGACCGAAGTCTGGCCCGTGGCGGCAGTGGAGAACACCTGCGACTTGCGCGTGGGGATCGTCGTGTTACGGTTGATCAACCTCGTGAACACACCACCCAACGTCTCGATACCCAGCGACAACGGCGTCACGTCAAGCAACAACACGTCCTGGACCTCACCGCTGAGCACGGCGCCCTGGATTGCCGCGCCAATAGCGACGGCCTCGTCAGGGTTGACGCTGCGGTTCGGCTCGCGGTTGAACAAGTTCTTCACCGTCTCCTGGACCTTGGGCATACGGCTCTGGCCACCAACAAGAATGACCTCGTTGATGTCGCTGGCTTTCAAACCAGCATCCTTAAGCGCAGCATGCACAGGATCAACAGTGCGCTTGATGAGCGGATCCACGAGCTTCTCCAATTGGGCACGCGTGTAGTTCAAGTTGATGTGCTTCGGTCCGCTGGCATCAGCAGTGATGAACGGCAAGTTAATGTCCGTCTTGTTACTGCTCGACAGCTCGGTCTTCGCCTTCTCAGCAGCCTCACGGATACGCTGGATCGCCATGCGGTCGCTCGTTAGATCAATGCCGCTGTCAGACTTGAACTTGGCAACAATGTCGCGCACAAGCGCAATGTCGAAGTCCTCACCACCCAAATGGGTGTCGCCGTTCGTCGACTTGACCTCAAACACGCCCTTCTGGATCTCCAAAATCGAGATATCGAAGGTGCCACCACCCAAGTCGAACACGGCAATCAACTTGTCGTCGGTTTTCTCCAAACCATAGGCCAACGCAGCGGCAGTGGGCTCGTTAACCACACGCACGACGTTAAGACCGACGATCTGGCCAGCATCCTTGGTTGCCTGACGCTGCGAGTCGTTGAAATACGCAGGAACAGTCACCACCGAGTTCTTCACGGGCTTGCCGAGGTAAGCGTCTGCGGTTTCCTTCATTTTTTGCAAAACAAAGCCGCCGATCTGGGCAGGCGAGTACTCCTGGCCGTTCACTTCGACCCAGGCGTCGCCATTGGAGTGCTTCACGATCTTGTAGGGCACTTCTTTGATATCCTTTTGGACCTCTGCGTCCTGGAAACGGCGGCCAATCAAACGCTTCGTAGCGTACAGCGTGTTCGTGGGGTTCACAACGGCCTGGCGCTTGGCGGGGACACCGACCAAACGCTCGCCATCTTTGGTGAACGCAACCACGGAGGGTGTCGTGCGCGCACCTTCCGAGTTTTCAATAACTTTGGGGATCTTGCCTTCCATAACGGCAACGGCGGAGTTTGTGGTGCCTAAATCGATGCCAATGACCTGGCCTTGGACTTTCGTGGACTGGAAGCGGGCGAGCTTCGGCAGCTTGCCAACATTTCGCACGGATCTAGCAAATTTAGACGCAAGCATGGTTTGTTTAACTAAACTAAGTGTGCAGTGAAAAGTTCCCACCCTAGTGTATTATATTATATAACGGCAAAAACCTCGCCACGATCTACGCTTATGTCAGAGAATTTTCCAGCAAGCCGGGCTACCAATGGGGTGGGTTGTTCAGCCACATGACTGGTAGAGGGCAGGTAATAATTAATGTGGGTGTGATGCTGAGAGGGAGGGGGGGGGACTACATGAATGCCAAAAGTTGAAACTCGCGCATTTAATGACTATTTAAGCGGGTGCCAGGCTCCGGTGCGGCGGTGTACTTACGCCATACAAACGGTTCTCACGCCACAGGGAATAGGGCTTACACCTGCCGAGCCTAGGAGGGGAGGCGGGAGGGGGGAGGGGAAAGGTTCCAGCGATACGTTATATGGTGAGACACTGGATGCGGGTAAATGGCCATTACAGGATGCGGTTAGCGATCTAACCCCCTTCCTGAACGCGTCGCGTTATAGGGTGCATATACACCACATTAATCTAGTTGTTACCTATGGACGCGTTTCTGGCTATTGAGAAAATTCTCCATTTCCACCACACGACGTCGCGTCAACCGCTGCGTGTAGCCGATGTCCGTTTACGTGCATTCCAAAGCGGTACTCCTGTTTCGATTCAAGATTTCGAGCATATCCGCCAGGTGTGGCCCGACGCGTACCGCGTTTGGAAACTGAAAGGTTGCTTGGTGATGGACGCCCCCGACTTGCCTCAAAACTTGCAAATACGCCGCGATACATTCGCTGAACGCTGGGCAAACAAAGAGAATATCATTGGCAAGGCTACGCAAACGTCTATAATCACTACAAACAAAACGTCATTAGCGAGGCCATTAACTAGTTCAAACCGCCAAGTATTAATGGGCCGGTGCGCACCGACCCCGCGCAATACCAAATTAAGTTTACTTGAACGCGTGCGCGCTAAAGAAGCCGCAATTCGGCAAACAAATACTCCCGAACAGTTGCAGGCCGCCAAGGATCGGTTTTTAAGCAAACAAGTGCCGAAACTGAAACGCGTGCTTAGCGAATTAGCAAACAACCGCCAGTCGCTGGAAATTGAACAGGTAATGAGCGTTCTGCGCACGAACCTGTTCCGATTGGGGGATGAAGAGCTGAAACGTACCTTGCAATTGCTGATAGAAACGAACCCCGAATTCTGCTCGCTAGTGACCGTGGGTAACACGACGCATTTAAAGCTGCGGCCGGTAATGGCTTAAGCCTGTATACTAATGTCTATTATATGCATATTAAGATGAAACGAGCATTGAACGAAGCCTGAATTCTGCTCGTTTATGACGTGCGGTGATTTCTGGTGGTTAATGTCTATACACATTGAGAAATTGGGAAACCGACGCTCTTAGCCAGTAGTAGTTGATAAGTAAAGTCTATATTAATGCAAGTCATAAAAGTCATTCGAACCGCTCACGCAGCACGTTGTAGTTCATAAAGTACTGGCCCAATATGCACATATCTGCACCAGTGTCCGGAACCTGGAGCCCGGCAATTGTCACCAAAGGAATGTTACGGCACGGCCGCAGCATCTGTTTGATAATGCGTTTGCGCTCGGATTTACGCAGAATCAACGCCGACACGTCGTTCACCTCGAGCACAACCCCCAATGAGAATCCTGGCTCAGTACTTACATCCAAAGGCATTGCGTTCATTGGTGTAGTTTGTGAAGGTGCACGGGCAGCAGCAGCGGCGGCCAAAGTAGTGGGCATATCGTTTTCAGCAATGGGCGTTTCCGGCGTATCCGGAGCCTCGGGAGTATCAGGAATAACCACAATCCGTCCCTTACGCAGCCATCCACCTGGGCAGGCACCGACCATGCTTACAAGCGACGCTGAGGACACTGCGCGCGACAATGGCGCGTTTTCGACCTCGGCAATGTTGCGACGGATGATTCGCCGCACCAAATTCATGTAAATGCGAGGCGCCTGGGCCAGCATGGTTGCCCGGACCTCGTTCGCAGCATGTTCAATCAGATCCAACACGCAGTTCCGCGACTCGGTGGGTGCAGTGTGCCACACGTACGTCGTGGACAACGTGTCATACAACGAAATGCCGTACTGCGCCGTGCCCGTGGCACCAATCGTATGTAATCTATCCCGGATATCCTGGACATCCCGCAAGGTGCCATTGCGCTGGAAATCCACGAAAAACACGCCGCTGTTCGTTTCCACGCTGACGTAGGAACCCAATGGCATTTTCAGCACGCGTGCATGCCACCCTAGCTGGGTGGCAATCTCCACAAACAACGCACCGCGGCCTAACACTGTAAGAAAGTCGTTGTGTTTGCTGACGGTGCGGAACACGCGCAAAACGTACTGAGCCAAGGTGGTTGCTCGCAACTTCGGCAGCTCATCGCTACTTTCCAGCTTCGTTTCAACCAACTCGCGGTCGATTTCGGCCAGGGCCTCGGGGCTATGGGCGGCCCGCATAAGTTCTGCAGGGTACCGTCCGTTACGTAGCGTGTACAATGCAATAACCTGGGGTAACGGGTTCTCAACGATCCCGTTGCCCCAATTGTTGTGGGTCGATAATTCCAGCAACAAGTGCACACCTTCCAGCCTGTACATCATTTCCGTCAACCAATGAGCCCAATGGTAGTGGGCAATCGAGCGTGGCGTTTCGCGGGCACGTTTTAGTGCTGATGAGGCTCTAAGCCGATGACGGAGGACTTGCCACGCATACAGTTCAATGTCCTCCGGAGTCGAATCATGCATCTCCTGGGCTAACATATCGATGTTTTCCGTCACACGTTTCGTTGCTTCGCGCTGTTTAAGTGCCCACACGCGGAAATTCGGGATCGCGTCGATCTGTTCAGAAGTCAAAAACTGCTCGTCGAACTCGGGCTTGAGGCAGACGTGCCACAATGCGGGATCGTTGCTGAGCGTTCGCAACCGGCGGCAGGTTAGCGGGGCCCCGCCAATCAGCGCTTCAAGACCTCCTTGGCGAAAAACATCCAGAAGTACTTCATTTGGCAGATCAAGCAGTTGCATTTTGTTTAATAAGGTCGTTAAGACGGTTAAGGTGCAACTGTGCTCTTTATTGTCTTTATAAACGTCGACCGTTGGGGGTGGGGGGGGGACGACACGAGTGCTTTTTTATGATTTGTGCGCTATGAGAGTTATATAGGTGCATATGTGTAACGTGCTTTAAGATCGTTAGATTAGGGTTTCTGCGCCACGATAATTTGTGGGGATTCGCTGCTTGCGCACGCGTGACATTGTCTGTTAAACCCCTTCCGGATTGGTATTGAGGCGCGATCGCAGGGATATCCGGCCAATACTGGGAAATTTAGATGTTTTGGTCCTTAGAAAGGTTGACCGCTAGTTTGGAAGTATAGCTGATGTTCAATTGGGAGTGCGCGATTATCGAAACCCTCAGCGGTTTAAGTGCCGATGACTCGCGTTTTTTTTTCTCCGGTTGAGCTCCGAACAACCTGCATATCCATCCTTACCCGCAGCGCCTCATTTTCCCCACCCAACCCCACACAAAGAAGCTGATCTGCATATGTAATCGGGGTTCATGCGTGGCACATATGCGTCGAAACCACTCAGCCGATCTCTGGGCCTCCATGTTATGCGTTTAAACAGCAACCAGCAATTGCTCAATTAATAGCCCGCAAAACTTGAAAGAAGTATAATCGATACATAGGTACTGATGTGATCACGCATAGCAAGAAAATTATTGCAAGCAACCGGAAAAAATGTATAATAAAACGTAGTTACTGTTAAACCAGTTCAACCACCCACGGTTTGGGCTTGACAGATCGGGATCACCAAAGCGTTTTGGGCACGATCTGACTAACCATTTAGAGAATACACGGCTAGCTGGCATAAACAATGTTGGGCTAATTGGCATAAACAATGTTGGGCTAACTGGCATAAACGATGTTGGGCTAGCAAGCACGTTGGGCTAACAGTTGCAGCCATCACCCAACAGCGATCCATCTCGGTCAATCTAAATCATGCTCTAATAGCCTCGCACATATATCTATTTACTTTCGCCCTGGATAGTCGCCACCACCGTGCGTGTGTGCCTATACGCCCTGAACTCGCACAGGTAGATGCCCTGCCAGGTGCCAGTATTCAGTGAACCGTTTTTAATGGGGATCGTCACCTCGTTGCCACACAGAACCGATTTGACGTGACTCGGCATATCATCTGGGCCCTCGTCGGCATGTAAGTAGCTACTGCTTTCCGGAACTAGTTTATTAAACACATTTGCCATATCAACACGCACGTCCGGGTCGTAATTTTCGTTGAGGCAGATGCCCGCCGAAGTGTGCTTAACGAAAAGGTGAAGAAGCCCCACCTTTACGTCCTTAATTTCGGGCAAAGCACGCAGGATCTCACTCTCAATAAGATAAATCCCCGCCGAGCGTGGTGCCAGCTGAATGTCCTTCGTGTACCACATTGCTTAAACTGGCGAATAAATGAACCTATAAATGAGTCGAGTAACCCTCCGCCCTGACCAGGGCTAGGTACACATGCAGAGATAATGCATACGACAATGCGTAAACACACCAACAATTCACTATTTAACACTTAATTTACTGCGCTTTCTCCTCATTGGCCTCCACATCCACTTTGTTGATCTCGTTGCGGGCATACGGTAACCCCAAAAAGGCGGCAACTTCAAGAACGGCGAAGTACGGAGCAAGCACCAATGCTTGGTGCAAATTGTCGAACAAAGCCGGAGCGCGGCCCTCAAATACGCCATGCCCGAAGAATTGGGCGATCCATCCCGTGGCCCATAGCCCCCACGCGACGCCATAGTGTGGATCCTGCAGCGTCAGCTTCGAAAAGTACAAAGAGGCAGCTGCCACAACGGCTCCCAACACTGTGCCGAACTTTGAGTCGAGGCGGGCATAATAAATCCAGTAATAAACGCCTGCAGCGGCACCGAGCGTCAAGTAAGCCGAGCCGGGCACGCGAACAGCGCTCGCATTGTACAAGGACGTTGCCAAAATAGTGGGGATCCCCACTACGTGCAGGCCCACATTGATGGGATTGCGATGATATTTACGGTAGAATGCAATCTCGCGCGTTAGCCGGGTAACCATTTGAACGGATGTAACGGAAGGTCCCAAACTAGGGGGCCACGCATTATCTAATCTGCGGGGAATCCCCGGTCGTGTAAGAGCGATATGCCTTGACGGCTGTTGGTCAATAAAAGGTAAGGTACCACGAGTCTATTTAACGGCTGTTAGTCAATGAAGCAAGTGCTGTTTGAAATTATATGTACATACCGTCTATTTAAATGTGTGTAGTGGTACATAGCGTCGGTATGCGGAGCAAGAGCACGCAAGTACATATATGCGTTGCCATATTAATGCCATTTCAGTCCAATTAAAAAAGCAGGGACCGGTGCAGAATACATAGCGACGAACGGGCCTACTGCCAGGACTGGACTGTATAGGCCCACGATACGCTTGACACTGATAAGATGCTGGCGAGCCTTGAAGTACACCAAACGGTCGTGGCCGAGCCGATAACACCGGAAAACTTCGCACCGTTTGGTGGTGTGATCAGCTCGCAAAAGCAACTGAAAACAGTGCAGAGCAGCAGCGCTAACTACGGCACGGCCACCAAGTTGTTCAAGGTAAGCCCCATTAGTTGTAACCATCCTGAAGCCAGAGCAAACTGGAATTTATTTAGATGTACACCACCAGCGCACCTCATTGATGATCATCGCGAAGTCGACGGCGGGTTAACGTACACCTGTAAAGTACTGGAGCGGCATCCACACTCAACCCAAACGTTTGTGCCCATGGGCCGGCACAGCAGTGAAGTGAGCTACATGGTGATAGTTGCACCCTCAGATCCCACGACTTCGCAGAATTTACCGAAACTAGACGAAATTAAAGCGTTCACATGTACGGGCAACGAAGCCGTCACGTACGGTTTGGGCACCTGGCATGCGCCGATGATCGCACTGGGTGACACCACGGACTTTGCCGTGTTGATTCATGAAACCGGCAATGATCAGCTCGATTGTGAAGAAGTGGCGCTTGATTGTATTACTGTGGAATTTGCCTACTCAATTGATATCGGCGAAGAGAAAAGCTTGCATCGGAAGCTGCAAACCGATCTTGAGTTCGAAAAACAGTTTGAACAGTATAAAATTGAAGGTCCTCCTCAAACTACTGCTACAAGCATGACTGGCGATGCGAGCTATGATATTAAGCAGTTGAAATATGCAGTTGAGCGGGCATACTATCAGAAAGACTGGCAGCTCGTTATTGACTTGGTGGAGCACAACAAGATCGCGCACCGTAAAAGTGCTGAGTTGTTGGAAATCAAAGCCCGCGCTGAAAAAAAGCTAGCCGATATATAATATATATTTAAACTGGCATTGCCACTAACAACTCGACGGCCGGCACGGGCCGCTCAATTAACTGAGATGTACCATTTAAACTATCAACATTCTCATCCACAGCATTGAAACTGACTGTGCGAATTTCCACGGGGTAATGCCGTGCGTGCAATCCGGCAGCAACTTGTAAAACTGTCTGGACTGCTCTTCCCAAACCAAGAACTCTGACGCGGGATTTAGGCTCATGCTTGCCCTTAGCAAGGTACCGATCAATACGTTTTAGTCCGGCCGCGAAAGGTGTTGATGGAGTTAAGTACACGGTGTGCATAACATGCCGGTGGCCGTGCTTCTTCGGCACCACCCCACGCCGCTGTCGTGCCATATCCTTCTTACGCTGCCGTTTGATGATAACTAAATATACCACTTGTAATAAAGGCTATCCGAAAAGTTTTAAGAGAACGTTTTGTAGTGGTTTAATGCCGGGCTGCTCGAACTAAAACAGAGTGAATGGTAATGGCATGGCGAATGTTTGGGATAGGGTTATGACAGTATCATGTATATACCAGCTCGCCCTGTGTTGGGATGAGGTCGCCACACCACTTCACCACAATACTTCAGTTTCTTTTCGAAACGGGTGGATTTCCTTAATCTGTTCTATAATGATGGCAGCATAATTCTACATGTAAAAACTGGTATATAGCTGGCTATATGGGCCGCATGACTGGCAAAAATGGGTCGAACTCGACCCGCATGAAATCCTACGTGTAGCTGGCTGTATTGCCCATGAGTAGACGTATGGGTGCTTAGAAATATTCTAGTCGGGGGTGTTCATTATTTCGAGCAGTATACCCATGATTAGCTGGGGCTGTGTTTTATATCCTACTGGCTGTATGGCCCATGGCTGGTATCGCAACGTACGGGTGCTTAGTAAACATTTAGTCGGGGGTGTTCATTATTTCGAGCTGTATGCCCATGGTTAGTTAGGGTCCCGCACCCACCGCGATCAATCTGTCAAAAATTTTGAAAAGTCGAATTTATACTGCATTGAACTGACAAGGCCTTTGATTAATTACTGCAAAGAAACAGTGACTAGGACACCTTTTTATTTATTTATTTAAATTGAGGATTACAGCCGTGGAACGTGTTCATATGCATAATAGGGAGTGAGCACTTTCGGCTCTATACAGCGTTCAGATTGTACACCACGAAGTAATTAATTGTATCATTGTAGCCGAATGAGTTTAATAATATTTTTTATTTTTAAATCTAGGTCATTGATGCAGTCCTGTATGGATAAATCGTGACATTTTAGAATATCAGCTGAAATTTTGATGCTGGGCGGGGGATTTCAACGATGGCGTTGGGACCCAGGGCGATAGCCAGAGTAAAAGTTAATGGCATGGCAAATATCTGGGATAGGGTTTGAGCGGTATCCTGTGCGTGTGACCTCGGCTGGTTTCTAGATGACGTCTAGCTGGGACGACCTGGCCCCCTACTTGACTATCTTTTCGAACGGGTGGATTTCCTTAATCTGTTCTATTATGATGAAAGCATAATTCTACACGCAATATCTGGTATGTAGCTGGCTTCATGGGCTATATGACTGGCAAAAATGGGTCGAACTCGACTCGCATGAAACTCTACGTGTAGCTGGCTGTATGGCCCATGGTTAGACGTATGGGTGCTTATAAATCTTAAAGTCGGGAGTGTTCATTATTACGAGCTGTAAACCCATGATTAGCACCTGAAATTTTGATGCTGGGCGGGGATTTTAGCTACGTAGTTGCTGTAGACAACACTAGCTTACTTGTTGTAGCGAACGATAAGTTACTTAGCAGCTTTAGAGAACGCTAAATCACTTAGTTGAGCCGTTGGTCCATATACGTACGATGGTTGATAAGGCACTGAGGGCAAGGGAGCCCCATGCCGGAGGCCCTCCCTTCGTGGTACTTTGATTTGACCGATCCCCAGCATGCCACGCACACCGCTGTGAAAAGCTCACAGGTGTCACGGCTGGTACGTCCAATGTTCTTCAAACTGGCCCCCACAGTGGCAACTGGCGCGAAGAAGGCGAGCTCGCACGAGAGCGGCCTGAAAGTGAAACGCGCGTGGGAACTCGCCTTGCAGCCAGCGAAGGCACTGCCGATGAATTTTTTGATGAGCTATTTAAGTGGGAACAGCTTGCAAGTAATGACGATCTCGATGACGCTGTACATGTTCTTTGTGTCGCCCCTAACGCAAATCTTCAGTTTACAGAAAAGCTTTGAGAATTTTGAGGGAAAATCTATTAAGAATGACATTTTGATGGCGAAAATGGTTTATGTATTGTGTTGTTTGCTCACTGTTGGTGCCGGAGTGTGGAAAGTAGGTCAAATGGGCCTGCTGCCCACCCACAGCACGGACTGGTTGGCATGGGAAACCGTTAGCAATTACTACTATTAAATAGATGAATTAGATGCGATAATTTGCGCGATGTTGAACCGGCACAGCCCGGAAACTTCAGCTGCCGGTAAATCAATGACTGCCAGCCCCAGCACGCTTTTGAAACCTTCCACCAAAATAAGCTCGTCATACTCGCGGAGATCGACTTTATGATTAGCACCAACCAGTTTAGCAATGGCAGGGATCACTTTATCGCGGGTCACTGTGCACAGCCGTAATGTGGGCCTAATAGCGAACGACGTTTGGGGCCGTAAATACTTGTCCAAGATGGGCTGGAATGCCGTTAAATCACTAAGTTCAGCATCGCATTTCACGAATTGCTGCACTGGAGCCAGTCTTTGGATGAGCCGCGACACATGTTCACGTTTAGCGGCCTGGCTACACAATGCGAGGCACAATTGCACGGGGTCCACGGGATGCCGCACTTGAGCAAACACTACACATTCCACGCCTAGCTTGTCGTGGACAACCACTTGTTTGCGTTTTGTAGCCTTGATTCCATCGACTTCCCGCCGGATCTCGGCCTCTAAATCCTCTAAACTTTCTAAGTCTTCCTCTTGATCGGTGGGGGGCCATATCGAATCAGCCACGGTTTCAAACCAGTCACGCACTTCACGGGCGCACTGCGTTTCGCGGCCACGAACACAAGTTACAAAGATTCCTCGCCAGGTAGGCTGCAACACCGTAAACTTCGTTGGCTTTCTCCATTTCCCCATTCCTCCTAACCTGGACAAGTCAAGGAATTTTTTTTTTTCAACTGTGCTGCTAATCTAAAGAGGAAAAAAAAATTATTTATGTAGAAATTAAGCTTGAATTTTCTTATCTCCACGATCAACAAGCCGCACAGCGATGTCACTGGCCCGAAAGTCCGAAAAGAAGAACTTGAACCCACGCTCAATCAGGAAACACAGACCCAAGTCGGCCAGCATCACCCCAACAAGCTTGATTTTAAACGCATCCGGCATCGGCACCAAACTGAGCATCTTGTTCAGTTCAGGGTAAAACTCGGTGGCACCGCTGAATGCCAATGCCAAACAGCCAATAACGCCGTAGTACATGCCCTTGTTCTCGGAGATCGATTCTCTAAACGGACGGCCCTGGTAGTTCACGGCGTACGTACAGATCTCCTGCACGGTCTGCAACAAATACATTGCCGTGTTGAGTAACGACGGCTCGAAGGGCGCGTCGAGCTCAATTGACTGCGGCGGTTCGTACTCGTGGACCCAGCTGCGAACGAGGACCAACGTCGCAATATGCACGGCAAACTGGCCTAAAATAGAACCGATAATGTACGTGTTGAAAATCCCCGGTTGAGGGCGTTCTTTGCTCAGCTTATCGCACACACGGCCGCGCGAAATGCTCATGGAGCACATACTCAGCAGCAAACCAGAGGCGACCATCTGGCCGTCACCAATCTTAATCCCGGCCAAAAACAGCACCGATAAAGTGTAGGCACTTACCAAACAGTTCAGTGCCAAAATCTTGTACATTTGGATGGTGGTAACCAACGTACAGCGGCCCTGTCTAATGATCTTAACCACGGCATCCACGTCCCGAAGTTTGGAGGTGAGCGGTGCCGCGCACGACGCGTCGCCCAGTTTCAGCTGCGGCGCCTCGTTCTCGTCATCCTCACCATCGCCGGCCATCAACTGCGTCATCTTTTCCGCAAGGCTCTGGGCCTGTGCCACAGTGTTATCAGTGGTGGCCGAAAGCTGCAGTTTCGCGATCTCCAGCCGCATCTTATCGTCGATCTTGCCGCCGTGCGCCTCGATTGCCTTGACGTAGTGCGGGTTCGACGGCCCGGGGGCGTACAAATGAGCAATTAGCTGCGGGACCGGAGGCGGGGGTTTGTTCGGCGCCCACCTTGCAACGATCTCTTTCTGCTTTTCGTACGCACGCACAGCATTCGTGATCTTTTGGTCATCGCTAATCTTCTGCATCCCTTCCTTCGTGCCGTTCAGCAATGCCACGCCGATATGCGCCTGCTTGAGGGCACCCACATCGTTCGTACCATCGCCACACATTAACGTTGTGTAACCTTCGTCCTTCAACGTTTTTAAAATAAACTCCTTTTGAGCCGGTGAGACGCGGGCATACACCCACGTGTGACGAAGCAGCTGCACCAACGGCGCTGCATGCTCCAGCCGCGTTAATGCCGCGCCGGTCATGCACAAATCGTATTTCTCGTACAACTCGACGCTCGCATCCGTGTACTTCACCCGTTCATCATCAACACTCTGCCATGTCAGCTCGCCGGTGCCGTCCACATCCAAAATCAACGTTTCGCGCTCAACAATGCCCACATCGTGGGCTACCTTAACCGCAGTCAGCGGGTTGTCACCAGTGATCATAATGCACCGGTGCGACGACTGGTTCAGCATAGTAATTGCCGCCACGGCATCGCTCTTTAGCGGACTCGTGTACACCACAAACCCGGCAAAGTCCAGTTTGGACTCGGCCTGCTCGCGTTGGTAGTCTGCCACTTTCGTCGTGGGTTTCAAGTGTTTGAATGCAAACGCCAGCACGCGCATGCCCTGTTTCGTGTACTCCATGTAAGTCTGCCGATAATTCTCGGGAACGGCGGTGAGCATTGTTTCAATCGTCTCTGGTGCACCCTTAGCGGTCACAAGCAAACCATTCTCATTCCGCACAACACTCGATGAGCGTTTCAAAGCCGAGCTGAACGGGAACCGCTTAAGAATCCGCAACTTCTTTTTACCGATCTCTACTTCATCATGGGGCCGCACTTTCCCGCCCAGCTTTTTCAACGTCGTTTGCTCCATGGGGTCACCAACCACTTCGTTATCATCAAGCAACACAAGGGCGTGTGCTGAAGCCACGGTAACAACTGAATTGCCCGTAAGCTCCGTGAGGGGTACTAAGTGTTTCCCATCGCACACATCCGCACCTTCAACGACCAAATCCTCTTCGGTTAACGTGCCTGTCTTGTCAAAACAGCACACATCCACCCTACCAGCAAACGGGATCCTGAATGGTTCCGTGCAGTAAATAAAGAATTTACTGAGCGAACTCAAACTGTTGTTCACGGCCAACGTCAGCTCCATCGGGAGTTCCGGCGGGACAACCGACGTAATAATGATCACACAGTCCAACAGCAGCTTCGACTGCTTGCGGCCAATCAATTGGCCCTGAACCCAGACGTACCGGCTGGCAATCACGGCAAATACGAGCAAAAACAGGATGAAGAAATAAGCCTCCTTCGAGCCGCTGCCCACCCGCTCCGAAGAGAAGATCATCGTGCGAACCAATTGACCCTGCGTCGTTTCAAACCCAGTACGGGCCACCACGGCCAACGCTCCGCCATCCGGGGTCTTGCCCGTGGCCTTCGACTCGCCCTGGCTCACCTGGATCGCCTTTGTGCCACCGGCCAGCAGCGAGATCCTGTCTAAACCATTGATGTCCAAGTGGGCATCGCGCGGGCGGTCACTGACATTTTCCTTGAGCAATGGTGTGGATTCACCGCTCAGCATTGCTTCATTTACTACACACGTTCCACTCAAAAGCACAAGGTCACACGCGAGCCCGGAACCTTCCGGAGTGCGGCAAACACTCACCAAATCACCGGGAACCAGTTCAGGAGTCAAAACTTCTTGCCACTTCCCGTCGCGAAACACCTGGATCGGGTACGGCTGAATGCTCATCGACCGGAACTCGGTCATTGTCCGCTGCCGCTGGAACACCACCGTTGATTCAAACGAAACAATCATAAACAGCATCATCAAACTGCTCTTCCACTTCTCATCCAGAAAGTAAAGGCAGCAGCTGAAGATTTGGAACACGAAAAACGGAGCAACCGCATGCTCTTTCCAAAGTTCAACAAATGTCGGCACGGGGATATCAAAGATGTTCGCGCCGTAATCTTTGGCCAATTGCTCGAAAGTAGCAGTGGTTAGACCCTGCATTGACAGCAAATCACCAATAGTCTTGGCTTCGGGGCTGTCGGGCTCGGCATCAACCCAGAACGGCGGGGTTCTGAAAAATTGGGATTTCGGGTCCCAAATAAACCGCCGCTGCTGGAAGATAAAGCCAAGGCTGCCATCGGGCGCGTGTACGACGCTCACAAACTCCGCTGCACCGCTGCCCCGCTTCGGCACGACTTTAATGAGCTGCGCCTTTGTCGGGTCAGAAACCGCGACGGTTTCCGTGATTTCGCGGAATCTGATACTCCAAAACGGCAAAAACCACAGCAAAACTTGCACGCTGGCCACGGCACCGAAGTAAAGCACGGTCCACTCGCGCGCGGTGAAAAACGTGTCGTACTCGTTCGTCCATTTAGAATAAAGGTACGCGTACGGAACGATAAACAAACACACGTACGGTCGCAGAATTACCGGCAGCGGGTTGCGCAGCGCGGCGTCCTGGATGTACGGCGCGTTAACGAGCATGGTGAAAGAAATGTGGCAAGCCCTACGTGGAGATCACATAAGCCACCCACCCACAGCACACCCACAGCACAGCACACAGTAACTACACATTATAACTACGTATATACATTATAACTACGCATACACTACGTATACACATTATAACTACGCATACACATTATAACTACGCATACACATTATAACTACGCATACACTACATATACACATTATAACTACATATACACATTATAACTGCATACACATTATAACTACGCATACACATTATAACTACGCATACACATTATAACTACGCATACACTACATATACACATTATAACTACATATACACATTATAACTGCATACACATTATAACTACGCATACACATTATAACTACGCATACACATTATAACTACATATACACATTATAACTACGCATACACATTATAACTGCATACACATTATGACTACGCATACACATTATAACTACGCATACACATTATAACTACATATACACATTATAACTACGCATACACATTATAACTGCATACACATTATGACTACGCATACACATTATAACTACGCATACACATTATAACTACATATACACATTATAACTACGCATACACTACATATACACATTATAACTACATATACACATTATAACTGCGTACACGTACAAGAGCAACACTTAAACAATTTGCCACCCTTTTAGCGTGCTTCTAAAAGCTGCAGTAGCTTTGATTGATGTATATACTTATGCACTTTGTATCACCTCGGTGGCACAGAACCTGAGCAGTTCCGTGGCGGCTGAGTCGCCCTCACGCATCCGGTCCACAATATGTGCGTGCGTCCGGCGGTGGTTCGAATACATAACATACTTCTTCCAGGGCAGCCGGTTCAAATTCGCAATGCGGCGTTCAACCGCCGGGTTCATTTCAATGATATTTGTGCACTTGTCAATGAGTTTGCTGTGATTGTTTAAAACAGGCCGCGGGCGTCCAGTGATGTTCATGGCGCTCGCGTCACTATCTTCTTCGTCATCTCCACCTAAATCATCAAACGTATCCCTGAAATCGTCCTTCATGTGCTCGATCTCGTTGTCGTGCTCATTCATTTGTAAGTGGCTGGTGGAAAAGACGCTTAAATGCGTGGTTGTGCGCACTGTTTTCGATGGGGCATCTTGAGCAGCCACGTATTTGCTAAGTTCGCGGTGCACGGAGGCCCGCAGAATCGGCCGCTCAATGGCAGTGGCACACCATCGCCAAACGGATACACCTAACAAAAACGTGAGCACGAGGGGGCTTAAAACATACGCCCATTTCGACAGCCTGGGCTCAATTTCCGGTTCGGGAGAATTTGGATCGGTTTTAACGGGTATTTGCATATCAACCAAAAATGCACCATACTTGTTGCCGTCGAAATTGTAAAATGCATGTTTGTAGCGATGTTTGTGCCGGTTCGGGAACGCATGTTTCGTTGTTATATACGAAGACCAAAACTTCACCGTGAAGTCACCGACGGCATTACAAAACAACACCAGATTGCTGAATTGTGTTAAAGCTTGGAAATACTCGCGATTGGGATCGCACATGGTGTCCAGAAGTGCATGGGGGCCACTGTCCATTAGGTCATGGCCGGAGGGACCTAAAAATGTCCGTGCCATTCCATTCATAACCATATACTTTAACTTGCGGTTCCATAATAACGACCCGGCATGCGGGGTTGCAAAGGTTATGAAGTTCACCGGGATTATATGTTCAAACACGCCGTGCTCATAGAGTAATTTTGCAAGGTAACGCGCATAAAGACCGCCCATTGAGTAGCCAATTAAAGACAAATGGGTTATATTTTCGGTTTTAAGCAGCTGTAATAGTTCGTGGCATAGTCTCAAAGCGGGTAGTTCGATCCCATCAAACGTCGTGAATCGCTCTGAGGACTTTGCATCATATATAAGCGCATCTTGAGGATCCAGTGCGTCATTGAGAGCCTCAGCAACACTTTTCATATGGGATGCACTCCCGTAGAGGCCATGGATCAGAAAGTACAGGTGCATATGCACACTTCTTTAGCCACTGGAGGTCCTTTATGGGCTTGCTTAGAAACCCTGGGACCCGCATGCTCGGTGATACGCGGCGTATCGGCCCGGGCAAGTTCCGATGGGATTAGGGTTAGATTGGGGTTCATTCCGATGATGTTTAAAATTAAATAATTACATATTTAGATGGAGTACACTTTACCATCATTCTCGTCGTAGAACAGTTTATTAGCGTCGTGCATGCTGCGCAAAGCGGCGGCTTGCTCCTCAGGCGTGAATTGGTCTTCAGCAGGCATCTGTGCGTTCACACGCTCCAGTAAAGTTTGGGCAAGCACTGCCTCATCTTCAAACAGAGCCCTATCGGCCATTAGATTTCCTGCAGTCTCCTCAAACACGGATAGCCGAGCACGCGTGATGCCCAGCGACTCAGCAACATTATCTTCGTCACTCGGGGGGGTCCGAAGCACCCGCCGTGTGCGTTGAGACCGCCGTGTTGATGAGGCAGGGGGCACAGGAGGATTCGCCGCCGTGTTCCCTACGTAATCTACGTCGTCGTCATCTTCTTCATCATCAGAACCCAGCTCAAGAACCTCTTCGTCTTCGTCATCATCACCTTCTTCATCATCATCGGCAATGGGTTCAGCCTCATCATCAGATGAATCGAGAAGTATATCAGCAACGCGCCGGCGCTTGACACCGGGCCGCAAAACTTCCTTGAACATAGCATACCTCAACAACTGTTCTGCAGCCACAGCGTCACGCTGCTCTATGGTTTGACTAAGACGCGCCTTTGCATGTGCCGTTGACAACCTGATTAATGTTTCCAAAGTACGTGCAGTTACTGGCGTGGTACGACGCGTTCCCTGGCCCAGTGGGTCGTTTCTCAATTCGGAATATACTGTGGAAATATACTCAACTGCGGGATCAGTGAGCTGCGGGTGAATACGCTCCTTGGCATATGTGATGTACCGTTTAACAAACTGCATCGACAACAATGATTCAGAAGCATCAACAAACACTTGAGCGCTTTCAATTTCATTAGACCCCAGCCCGCCAGTACCAATGGCACTGCCAACACTTGCCGATTGCTGAACTGACAGGGCAGATTGTCGCTGCTCTTGCTGTGGCGTACCCTCAGCGGCACCGTTCGGCAAATATTGGTGCATATGCAAGACATGTTCCGAGATCTGGCGGTCACGCACATTATCAACGTCGTCAGTAACCACAAACAACAAATCAAAACGTGACAAAAGCGAGTCCGGTAGTGCAATATTACGGTGAGGCTCTTTGTGGGGATCATACTGACCATAAGCAGGATTCGCAGCGGCCAGAACCGAGCAGCGGGCGTTCAAAGTTGTATGAATGCCGGCCTTGGAAATCGTAACTGTTTGCTGTTCCATCACTTCGTGAATGGCTACACGATCAGAGTCGTTCATTTTATCGAACTCATCCACACATACAATGCCACGGTCGGCCATTACCATGGCACCAGCCTCCAAACGGCGCTCACCAGTATCCTTATCAGTAGTAACGGCAGCAGTTAAACCAACACCCGTGGATCCCCGACCTGTCGTGGCGATCGCTAAAGGTGCAGTGTTCAAAACGAAACGTAGCATCTGCGACTTGGCAGTGGACGGGTCACCTACCATGAGCAAGTTGATGTCACCACGAATGTGCGTGCCATTGGCCAGATTCTTCTCTGTACCGCCAAGCAGCTGAAGCAGAACTGCACGCTTGATGTGCTCAAATCCGAAAATGGACGGTGCGAGCGACCTGGAAAGTATTTCGAACACATCGCTGCGGCGGGCGAGCTGGTTGATGGCACGGACATCCTGATCGGTGATCGACGCGAGTGGGGCAGCCAAAGACGTACCTTTACTGTTCAGCAGCACGCAGTTGTTGCCCAACAACAACGCCTTAAAAGTGCTGCTGGCACCGGTACTGTTGGAGCCGCCACTGGCGTTGGCACCGCCGACGCTGCGGTAAACTCCCACGAGCTGCACGCGGTCACCGGGTTTTGCCTGGTCCACGAGATCATCATCCATAATAACATCCATACCGCGAGGCAGCTGGCCGGCAGGTGCACGCTCGGGCATTTCTTGGATTGACAAAGTTTGATGATCACGGTACGTGCTTAAACCATATTCGACAATGAGTGGGTGACCTTTGCCATCATCCACGGGGTAAGTCGTCGTGGTGGGCATGGGATCAAAACTCGTAGTTTGGTCGCGATAATCCCTGGCGAAAAACTCGTTCGTGGCCGCACCGTAGTGGATAGTGCGGGCTACCTTTGGCCTAACAATTGTGCATCGCGTCACAATTCCCTCCACACACACGAGTTTACCCAAAAATGAAGAGTCAATGGTGCGTGGACTCAGCATGTGCGACCCAAAAGTGCCACTGAAACCCACAAAAAACTGGTTGTCGGGCCCCAACTCAGTTTGAGCGGCATCACGCAGTGCCATCGCACAGTCCTTTAAAGCTTGGGTGAACGCGGGTAAAAAATCGGCCGGTTGCGTCAAAACGCCAGTCCATAACTGCCTGTCGTACTCCCGTAAATCGTCAAGTTCCACAATGAGCCGCGTGCGGTTCGTGAGCAGCATTTGACGGATCTCGTCATGGTAGATGGCCGACGCCGCATCTCGGTCGGAGGGATCAAGAAACTCGGTAAACCGACGAACGCGGTCATTGTACTGTGCGTCGGGGGTAACTTCCATCCTGAACTCGTTTATTTTTCACCACTCCAGCCGGATTGAAGTTTGTCAATGCAGCCAGGAGCTAATTAAGGGTTCAGCCCTGAGAACCCCTGCCCGTGCACCCACACGTGACAGAGATATCGCGACCTCCCTTTGACCGGAGATTATTAGATACGTGGTACGCTTAGTGCACCCGATACGCTTGAGGTACTTATCCAACTACGGCTATCCATTTTCATCCGAGTTCCACCCCGGCGCGGCCTTGCGTCAAAATAGCGCAAGAAATTCAACGCCCGAGATTGGAAAAAAGCATGACTTGCCAAAACTAGACGTTTTTAATCAAAAGTACTTCTATTTATATCCTCAAATTAGCTACTTTTTCTGGCCCCTTTATAGGCCTGCTTGGTTGTCATTCAAGCTGATCCTTGGATAAAAGTTGTTTTTTTAACAATGAAATCTCTAATCAGTATCTACATACTTCATTCGTCATACACGTGCATGCTCTATTCATGCTTAGCTTGTGCAGATCGATAAAATGCACGCTAAACTTGCCTGTCCTGTAAACAATCAGCCCCACTGCTTATAGGCCAAAGCTACTGCACGTCAGCCCTCGCTGGTGTGAGGCGCCAGGGGAATCTACGATAACACAAGCCGCATGCCAGTCGATTGGCTACTTAGATGGTACATAATACTGTCCAAAATCCCTACCACTGAGACTAAGTACACACCTGTATGCGTTTATAATTGCTCATTGAGGAATTTACAACAAAATACCGAAAATGCTATCCTTTAATAGCGTACCGATCCAATGTTGATCACGTGACATGGAATAGAGACCCGTCCCGATCCCGCTACGTGCAGCGCCTACGTACCCCCACATGCCTGTTTTTCGCTCAAGTACAACTCTTTCAGGCGGTAGTGGGCTCGATCCAGGGCGGAGGAGAAGAAGCCCGTCGTATTTTTATCGAGATTCGCTTGGATACTTCGTGGTAATACTTTGTGATAAAACCAGTGTTATATCAATGGGTACTCCTTGACCGGCGTGAGCCTTACTAAATTAAAGGGCCTTAACTAATATAAAAGATACTAAACTAAATGTCTCTGGTGAAATTATGACCAGCTTTGGCAAGGAGCTACCCTAAGCGTCATCTTTGCATGCATTAGCCAAACGAAAAACAGTTTGCCGTACCCCATGGGAGCTTAGAATGATCTAATCGGGTATCTACGTGAATTGCATATAGTGGTGGAAAAACAATTAAAATATTGCGGACGGGTTACGTGGTACTTAACGATCTGAAACATTTGCCGCTGCGTGGTTAGATTCCTAGGTTTCACACGCATCTATGGTTTCACACCATAAAAGCAGTGTTGTTAAACCCATAGATCCACACTGAAATTTGGCATCCCCCGTTAGTCCCAGCCCATAACCGTGAGTAGCAAAATCGATGGTCGCTGCTAACGCTAGCAGCCTTGAAAGCAAATCGAGTAACGCCCAGAGATCTAATCGATCTGGATTGGACGGATTGCGCCATGGTGATACAAGGCGGCCCTCATTAGACCGAATAACGACTAAATCGTCCCCCGGGAAGCCTCCGCATAATGTGAATTCCCCACAAACTGCGGATCATCCGCCAACGGTAAAACGCAAAACTTCCATTGCAGATTTGATTGATAGATTAACTACACCAACCGTGGCTTCGCTGAACAAAACTCGGCCGCCGATTCGCAATAATGCGCAACGGCCTAAACCTCAAAGACCGGTGCGGTATGTGTCGAATCCGGCTGATGTTACAATCAGCAAGCCAATTCCCATGGCGGCCTCTAATGGCGCGTTCAGGTCAGTGAGCTCACCAAACACCACGCCAACGTTAAGAAGAAAGCCGCCCTCTCCTCCACCCAATGTCAAAGCAAGGAATACGCAAACGGCACCACTGTCTCCCCCGATATCACAACCCACATCGGTTTCCTTGCCGTTATTAGCGTCGAATAGTCCAGTTTCACACAGGAATTCGTCATCGGACAGTTCAGACAGCACGGTGCATACCTACAGCTCGCCGGTTTCCGAGCACCCAGCACGGCTAGACAGTCCCGAGACTCCAGTTGTGCACAATGTTCCCCGGGTGTACCCCACGACACTTAGCTCACCAATTGATGTAGTTCCCTCTGAACACACGTTGGTAACATCGGTTAACTCAGAAACGTCATTAGCAACCACAAGGTCTTCCCATTCCAATGGTTCAGGATCCACTCCATCGAAGTCGAGATCGATGGCTTCACCGACCACCCCGGGATCGAAGCCGGTACAGAAACCAAAGATTTCGTTGGCGCATAAACCACCGTCGAAGTCAATTAGTTCTGTGGCATCAATCCCTGAAATGTCGGTACAGACTTCCCCAATTAGCCCAGTAGCCCCCCGACCGGCCTATCTTGGTCACCGGCGGCGATTAAGTGCACCGGCCCCGGCAAACAACATAACAACGCCACGGGCGATGTCTCGAGCTGCTCCGGGGTCAGTGACCCCAACAATACCGTCCACTTCAACATTGCGTTTCGATGATAAAAATAATCGCAAAGGAACGGCCCCGCTGGCGGACAAGCCCGCTCCTCCCCAGGTTTCTCATAGCAAATCATCCACGACCTTGGGCAAGCAGTCTTCGTTGCAATCACCGTCGCAAGAACTATTGACTTTGCGCGATAAGTACGAGAACTTGAGGGTGAAGAATAAGCAGTTGAAATCGCGGCTTTTAGACTCTCTGGCTACTCAGGACCAGCTTGTTACGGATTTGGCGATTTGCCAAGCGTCACGGAACACGCTGCAGCAGCAAGTGCGGGGCTACGAGTCACTGCAGAAGGGAATGGAGATGAAGTTAGAAATCATGCAACGAGATTTAAGGAAGTCGCAATCTCAAGTCGGGGTATTGAAGGCACACGTACAAGAGTTGAAAATCTCGCTGGAAGAGAAGTTTTTGGAGAACTACCGTACAAGCCGGGGATACAGCATGAATGGTCGGGCCTCCACTACGCTGGACAAGGCCGCTACATGAGTTTTTATGACAGTTATGGCGTGATGGGGTGTGCTCTTCTTCCGTCTAGCGAAGTTAATGTATAGAAAACAAAACCAAAACTCTATCAAATAATATAAAATAACTAATGCAGGTCCATGGCGTAGGAACTGCCCTGAACGTTATGCAACGAAGAAATGGCCGTGCGAACACGCCGAAAATGGGTCTCGACGGCCCATTCATACCAAACTGCCCGGTGATCGCATTCCCGCCATAAACTGATGTCGATCGTGCTATCCAGCAGCACATCGAGCGGTTGAGTAATCGGGAAGTACATGGGAAACCACGACCGTAAACCGGGGGTCGATGTTCCCGGCAAAGTGCTGATTTCAATGTCATCTATTAGCACTGCTTTGAAATATCCGGAAAATCCGTACACACGGGACTTCGTGGGCGATGCAAACGTTAGTTTCGCATGCCGTCTCCCTGCAGATCGGGCACTCGAAGGAATCGCTTCATTTTTGGAGGAATGTTCAAACTCCCATACCGGTTGCGCGTCAGCTATAAGCTCAGCTTGCCGGATATGCACGATATACGGCTTTTCCAAACCATTGGAGCCAGCGGCACGCGCCTTCGACCATAACAAGGGAGTATACAATGGCGCAACATAGGCTGTATATCGTTCAGGGACCATGATCCCCCCCTGAGCCAAAACTCGCGGGTCGCGCTCGGCATTAAACAGGCATTCCGGGCTCAATTCGTTATCGCCGAACGAGCCCAGCAGTTCAGAAACAATGAGATGCACTGGCTTGGAAGGCACCCAGTCGCGCATATCCGCACGCACGATTTCCACAGGTTGCCAAACGGGTTCAAGACTTTTCCGCGCCTGTAAGCACGCCAGGGGTCCGGAATGCTTTTCTACAGCGTAAATCCGAACATTTCGCGTCCCGGCCACGCGTTTGGCAACCACAGCATCCAAAATCCTGTCCACCAACGCGCCGCGACCTGCTCCGAGCACGGCCACAATCAATGGCTCATAAGGACCCAATACATTATTGGTTAGCCGATCAATGGCAGCCGACACGGCACGGTAGTAGTGGTCATACTTTACCGAGTCCGCTTCGAACGTATCATAAACTTGGCTGCATAGTTCAGCGTGCAAAGGTTGCAGCGGCGTTTCCAGCACGTCCGCGAGCTGTTCATAATCATCCAATTCCGTAGGGCATTCCAATGAGTAAGTGGAAGGTAATGATTGCAGTACTTTATTGGAAGACATGTTTTGCATTGAGGGTTCAGCATCAACGTGTCGTGAGGCGCGACTATGTTGTGACATTAAGGATAGCCTCGCATTCGGCCTTGCCAGCAAATTGCGAAGGTAGATCAGGCACGCATCATCGCCCCCATTATAATTAACCACCTTGTGAGGGTACAAATTCTCTTTAATTAGAAAAAACGGCCGCAATGTAGCCAGCAATCGTACAATTGCCTGGGTTTGCTTGGGTAAAACCGGGTAGTTTTTCGGGTTTGGCACAAACGCTCCAGCCTCCCCAAGCACGATCATCATCACTGGTTCGCACATCCATCGTGTAACAACAAATTCCGGTACCCGGTGATGCTGGACGTCGAGCGCTACACCTAGATTAGGAGGATATCCACATAAAGTGCGTACACCGTCCCATACTTCCCATGTTGACAGTAAATCGGGGGGTGGATTACCATCCCTGAAATCTTCAGTGAATGTCGTATGCACCATCACGGTGGTTTCAGGAAATTGGCGCAACAATTTCCCCAACGAATGCGCGAATCGCACGAGGTGGGTCCTGCGTTTAGGACCCTCGATAACAACGTAGGGCAGCCCACAAAACCGTGCATACGCAATTTCATGTTCCAAAACTTTGTGGCTCAGCGCTGCTATGCGTGAATCCTTCGAATCGAGCTCGGCCCAGGGCGCACACAGCGCTATGGTGTTCGAAACATGCGTACCAGGACAAACAACCAGGTCGTCACCAAACGGAACGGGAGTTTCCGGGTCAGGATCAGCACTGCTATATAACGTTTCTACCCTTTTTCGGTACGTTCTCGAAGTGATTCGTGATGTTATGAGGTCGTAGCCTTGGGCAATTGCCGAATCGACAATAGTCTGGTTTGAGGCGCCATGCGGTGCAGGTAGGTTGATGCCAATATAAATAGGCAATTTTTCATCCATACTCTGCCCAAACTTCAGTTTTTTGTAGGCGATATTTTTTCGATTGCAGTGCACTTCGTGTTGCGCTAATGGAAAGACTAATTCGCTGAGCGTAAACAAACTGTCACCTGCTTAGGGTTCCAGCTTTTTTTTAATTTATATAGGAGTTGCGCCTCACAAAGGGTAGGTTATGTGCCCAAAGCGAAGGTCTGTGACGCGTCAAAGTTCTTTTTAGGAGCTTTTTAGAACCTGAGGTGTATATTATTTAACCAGTTTCCGCTTTACTTATTCGCAAACAGCAATCACTTCTCACCGCAAACCGCCAGGACTGCTAGCTTACCCTAATAAATCCAGCTTGCGTTTTCGTCACGTGCATCTACATCACGTGACTACTGCCGGGGCACCTACCCACTTACCCATCCACTGGTGGGGTCCCTGGGTTACAGCATACTGCTAGCGATGCCGAACGAGTCCCGACGGCGCCTGTTGGTCAGCGCATATTCTACGCGTCTCAATTCAACCCAGCTGACGCCTTAATCCCCACCCTATCCGGCCTTGCAACTAATTTCCGACGCGCTGGTGTTTAATACCGGCATTCCTTCCTCCGGTTTATTCACGAACCAGACCTCGGTGTGAGCAGCAGTCAATAGAGGCCTACAATTTGCTACCTAAAAGGCCACTAACTGTTTTTCAGATCCTATTTGCACAAGACCGGTCAAGTTTTTTGTTGGAAATTTCACCCAAATCGAACCTTAAAATGGACGGCAAGGCTCCCATTTCCCAACCCCCGGCAGGCCCTCGCCATTTAACCGTTAACGAACGCGCTCGTGTTGAGGAATTCCAAGAACAAATCCATTATTCGCCACGGTACAGCGACGATCTCTACGAGTACCGCCATGTCATATTGCCAAAACCCATGCTCAAGGTGATACCGGTGGACTACTTCAACCAATCAACCGGAACATTGCGCATTCTTTATGAGGAAGAGTGGCGTGGGCTGGGCATCACACAGTCGCTCGGATGGGAGCACTACGAAACACACACGCCGGAGCCGCACATTCTTTTATTCAAACGTGCTCGTCCGCTGGACAAGCCGTCGTAGGGTAGTTTGGCGGAAGCCAGGTTTTTATTTAGTTTTGTAGCTCGTGTATGCTTATCTTTTTGATCGATGTAGTGGGATGTCGATCTGTGTTTATAAAGGATGTCTATTGGGATTCCTGCAGTGCAATGTCCGAAGTGCGATGTCGATCTGTGCCTATCTATGTCTACCTATGCCTATAACTGGCAGGTCAATCTGTACAGGAATGTCTATAATGCGTACGGCATGTCTATAATGGCATGTAACGGTATGCCAACGCACGTAACGGCATGTAAAAGCATGTCTATAAAGGCGATTGCGCTTTAGGCAGCCAATTTGAGTCTATTTGCACTGCTTTGCCCTGGCGTTCAAGCTCTTGGAGATAATGCAGCGTGTTTCCCAGGGCCCCCCTTTGAATTGCTGGAGGTCGACTAGCAAGGTCAGTGTAAATACAGTTTGCAAGGTCCACCACGGACATTGGCTGATGTGTATGCTTGAGACCGGCCCATAACCGGGCTAACCCTTCATGCCGGTGCGTCATGTAGCCATTGAATGCGCTAACGCCATCCTCAATGACCTGGCCATGCCCGGGGTACACCCGGTTTAAATAACGTAGGTTCCGCATCCGCCTTAGCGAATCCATGTACAACTGATAGTTTTCGAACACTGCCGAGCCGTGACCCAGTAAATTGTCACCAGAAAACAGCGTGTGTTCTTCTTGAAGCCAGAAGCTGAGGTGGTCGGCACAATGGCCGGGGGTGTGGTAGGCAGTTATATGCACCCCGGCTATGGCCAAAGTTTCATTGTCAGCCCAATGCTGAAATTTATACTTCGTGTACGTCTCGTTAACGCTGTCGATGTACCGCAAAAGATGGGCATGAGGAGCAATTCGCAGCACATCTTCCAGCCCACCAATGTGGTCAGGATGCCGGTGGGTCAAGGCAACTGCAACAATCTGCAACTTGTTGGCTTTGATGTACTGTGCAAGCAGATCGCGGTACGTTTTCTTGCCACCACCGGTGTCTATAAGTAAACGGTCCTTGCGTTTAGGATCTCCAACAAGGTAAGTATTGCTGCCTTGTAATGTGAATGGGCCGGCATTCTGGCCGAGAATTCGCGTTACATACGGCGAATAAACCTCGACGTCCTTTAATTCAGGAAGTGATGCCATCTGGATAAAATCTAGCTGGTATCACGATATGGCTAGCACTAGTTACCCTTTCCAAGGCGGGGTAGTTCAGCAAAGATGATGCTGAGAGCTCTACGGAACTAAAAGGGATTATCAGAGATATACTATTAGCTATATTGCTGACTACTACGCACACTCTTGGGTAGCTGGCTGCGGTGCGTATCGTTCAGTAGGTGTAAAGTGCAGAGATGGCACATTGTTCTTAGGAGCGTCGCCCTGATACCGTGAGTGTGTGCTGTTCAGCTATTGGCTGTGAATTGTTTACAGTTTCATCATGCCGTAACTATATTTGTCGTCTTTAATATTTATTGAACATCTTTAGTAAACCAAGGTCTGGAGTGATTCGGACTTACTAAGGCCCGCCTTGTGGAGTCGCACGTTTCAACGGTCACCGATCTAAAGCTGCATGCATTTCTTAATATTTACAAATCGGGGTAACGGCTCCATCGAGGCGCAATATGCATCAAATAGGGTTATAGGGTACGGGTATCACCGGACTATTCCGTTATCGGCAGTGATAAAACCACTAATTTGGCACCACCGATGTTAGCATTTAATCAAAGCAGAGGTGCGTTTTAACGTCAATGTCCATTGGTTCTTTAAGTACACGATGAAACTCAATGGATCGCTAAAGATCACATGCTTCACAACCCGTTCGACGTCATCTTAGATGTATGGGGCTGACAAATAATACACCGGAAACAGGTTTAGGGCCTGCTTTTTAAACCGCTCAAGAAAAAATTTGAATCCACACAATATTCACAATCCAACTACGTTTTGCTCATTTACTCGTTCATATATCGACCAAAATATCCCGAACATTCACGTTAGCTTTTAAATTTACAATCTAATGCCTACGAAATGCATCCTTAACGGTTTAAGATGCTGCATACCGATCACAGATTCCGCAATCGCCGCAACCCTGATCCCCGGTGTGACTTATATGTGACTCGGATCGCTTTATCTAGTTAAGCGATATACTAAAAAAAAAAAGCCACTAATTCTATAATGTTGTCGCTTTCCTCGTTGGCAACAGTGTTGTCGCTTGCCCTTGCTGCTGGTCCTGGGTACTTGGCCATGCAGGTCACCCGCGAGCAGCGGCCGGACCAATTTGGCTCGCCCGTGAAGGCCCCCCTGATTGCTAGGTCACCCGCGTATGTCCCCACTCGTTTACAGAACGAAATCTATAGGTACATGGTCGATTTCTCCATTGGGAACCCGCCCCAACCGATGCGTGCCGAGATCGATACTGGATCAGCAGATCTTTGGGTGTTTGGCCCCCACACGGGAGCTCCATACACTTACGACCACACGAAATCGAACGCCAGTGAATACGTGAGCAGCAATTTCAAGATCCAGTACGTCAGCAACAAGTCGCTTCAAGGCGACTTTTACACGGACGATTTTCATTGGCAAGGCGCCGATGTGAACTGCCAGTTTGCCGTGACGAATTCCACATTCACCAATGGTTCTTATGCTGTGTTTGGCATTGGGTCGAAATACAACGAGGTCGACTTTTTCCATGTATATGACAACTTCCCCGAACGACTGAAGAAAGAGGGTTATATTGAGACCTTGTCGTACTCGCTGTTCCTCGATAATATTTACTCAACAACCGGCACGTTACTGTTTGGTGCGATTGACCATTCGCGGTACGTTGGAGAGCTGCATGCCGTGCCTCTCAAGTCGATCATCAACTACATTGTTGACTTTGAAGTAATGGGATACCAAATGAGCGGTAACTTGGACACCGGAACGTCGTTCACTTACTTACCGGACAAGCCATTGGCCGATATTGCCACGAGGCTGGGCACAAAATGGGACCCTTCGGTGGGGGCCTACAAGGCAGTTAACAACACCTCTAATACCACGCTCACCTACAATTTCGATGGGTTGAAGATCACGATTCCGCCTTCAGAACTGTTTTTGCCGTTGAATGGGCCCCAAGGCGGCGAGTACCTCACGATTCTGCCAGCATCGCAGGCCCAGAACGTCGTGCTTCTGGGTGACACCTTCCTCAGGTCTGCATACGTTGTTTATGACTTGGATGCGTTCCAAGTCGCGCTTGCCCAAGCGAACTGGAACCCGGGACCGCCAGACTACGAGGTTATCACGGGCACCAGGATTCCTAATGCAACAGTTTCTAACTTGACCTACTGGTATAAGGTGTAACCTGGTATGAGGTGTAACCGGCAAGGTCTAATTTCTACACTCACTAATTATATATTTACTCATAACTCAAAAGGACATGATGATACGCTTAAAGGACATGATAAGCGGATACGTACAGTGTATCCTAATATAAAGTGTGACCACTGCAACGACCTAGACTTACCCGTTCTAAATTTGGTTTGTAAAAAGAAGAAAATTATATCATTAATCATAACACAAAGAAGGGCGTCGCACGAGTTTGAAGGCCACGCCCATCCTAGCTTATAAATTGAAAGAAGGACATCGCAACGACCGTCCTTAATAGCCTGCAAATGGCATGGATTGAGCCCGCATAGATTGAGCTTACGCCTCCTTGGCCTTGCGCTTTTGGAAAAGGTGGTGGTTCGGATGGTGAGGATGGGCCTCTGGTCGGATGGCACCCGGCATGTACAAGGGATGCACATTGATCCAGCTGTTCTCCTTCGTAAGTAAACCTGCCAGTGCATTGTAATATGCCACCATGGCCGTAAAACATCCAAACACACCCGCCGCAATGCTGAGGTGATTGCTGGCAGTCGTAGAGCCGTTAGCACCGGAAAATTCCGCACCCGAAAGCAAGATAAATGTGATCATAAGCGACAGCATCAACGTAAACATCGCCACGGTGGATCTGAGCGTCATCAACAGAAAGAAAAACGTAACGAGGGCCCATCCCACGAGGTACAAACCCATAGCGTTGGCGAACTCTTTTTCGCTGGTGTACGAACCGTGGATATTGAAATTGTTCATGGAAATAACGCCAAACGACAGCCAGAACCCGCCGTAAGCGGTGAAAACCGTCGCACCGAACGTGTTCTCTAAAACAAGCTCCCAAATGCCGGCAACGATCTGAATCATCCCGCCATAGAACAAAGCGGCTCCCAGCACCACGGCATCGTTGTGAACGCCACGGGCATGTGCATTGTAAAACGATAAGATTAGTGTTGTCGTGGCGAAGGCGAAAAGGCCCATCGGCGTGGAATTGCCTAATTTGAGGTGCGGAGACGTGCGTACACCCGGGTTTAACGTACCGCCGAAGGCAAACAACAGCTCGCTGCGAAGATACTTCTTCCCGCCCAGTACAATATACTCATTGTCGTCTCCTTCGGTTCTGACGCGCTCTACATCGTGGTGGTGGTAATTGCTGCCGGTATCCACGGTGGACTGTACTTCATGGCCACTGGAATGGATAGAAACCTTAGGAGAGCTCATTAAATTACACTAAGTTGTATTGAAAGGCCGAATGGTTATTTACCGATTTTATATGCGCAGCCCCGCGCCCGAAATTAATGGCACAGCCTGGCAAAAGCGGGGACGGGGCAAGGGTTGTGTTGCGAGTGCAAACGCAGGGTGGCCTCGTTGAGGTGGGGTCTGTGCTCAACAAGCACGCTCGTTTAGATCCCAAACACCAAACGGGCAAGATCTTCACCAACCCTAGGCATATGTACGGGCGGAACCCACGCCTTTTTTTTTCACAGTGTGGGGTCACAGCCGCTTGGGGGGGGGGGGCTATCGTGCGGCGCGCGCCGTAAATGGTGCCGAAGTTTCGAGCGGCGGTTGGCGTAGAAAACAGGCCAAATCATGGGTGACAAAGTCGCGCATAATAAATTTGAAGGTAAGCTGCCATGGTGGTGCCGAGAATGCCCGCTTTTGATGTGTTCGCATGGCAGTGGAATACATACTTGTACTTTTATAGTAAACGTTATATACGCAGCACAGGAGGGGGTTATAAATTGTGTATTTATTGTATGCACGCTATCTGTTATCGTTGATAAATACGGCAGGTGATCCACTACTGATCGCAATGCGCCTTCTCGATACCAGGGTAAGGAACGTTTTTATGGGCGAGCACCCTAAACCTGTGGGTGGTCCGTATTGACCCCTCAGCGTGTGGGCAATATAAGCCGGCGGCTATTTGTGGCGGGGGTCTCCCGGCAGTCGGCCCGTGGCTGCGCCTGTGTTATTCAACGCTCCTATATAATTCTTCACGTGCCAGGAAACTCACTTACTATGGATCGACTTGGAAACAGTTTAATGCATACAGGGGAGGTAAACTACAGGTCGAGGCTCATACGCAAAGTATCTTTTCCATTGTAAACTACGTATATAGTGTCATTTTAAGCATTGTTATGGCACTATGGATTGACGTGTGGGTGATACATCAGCTTGCCTTGAAAAAAATCCATCAAATGTATATCATATATACGTCTGATAAAACTCAAAAATATGGATCTGCTATTGGTTAATCGACTAAATAAACAGTCCTTATTCTTAATGGATACAAAATATGCACATACATTGAAAATCCAGTTCTGTTATGGTTTTAGTGGGCCCTTTATTGACGCCCGAAGGCAGGCCAATGTGATGAACATGCGTCCAGCCCGCTTTCAAAGGAATTGACTAAATGAACCATTTATATTCTAAATGTATATAAATTATGCACAAATTCTGATTTTTCAGCTCCGTTATGGTTCTGGTGGGCCCTTTTGTGAGTCCCCTAGGCAGGCAGCCTTAGTTGGCCTGAGGCTGGCCAATGTGAGGCATTCAATGCACCCGCCAGCAAGTTTGTATTCTTAATGGATACTAAATATTTACAAATACTCAATTTGGTGTTTTATTTACAGCTCACTTATGGTTTCAGTGGGCCCTTTAGCGAGGCTCTGAGATAGGCCAATGTGAGGGGCATGTATTCCACCCGCCAGTAGTGGAGCTCGCCTAAATCAACAGTTAATATGTTTAATGGATAGAGAACACGCACGAACACTGATATTCAGCTCTGTTATGGTCTTAGTGTGCCCTTTAGCGAGGCCCTGAGCTAGGCAAATGCCAAAAAAAACAGTGTGTTTATTTGTTTTGTTTTTGTTTATATGTTTAATGGATACGCTTTATGCACAAATATTAATTCCCAGCTAGTCAACAGCTTGTATTCTTTAATTAATGGATACGAATTATGCACTAACATCCAGCTCTGCTATGGTCTAGCTGGGCTTTCAGCGAGGCGACGCATCATCACCGGCATCGCCTTCAAAACGCAACATCTCTTCATGTTAATTATTTATTAAGTGAAATAAAGCGAGCCGTTATGGCTGACACTGTGGGTCGACTTGGAATATGCAGGGCACCAATCTCGGCATAGAAAAATATGTGATTTATTTAGTGAATATCATTTTAAGCGGGCCCTTATGGCTAACGAAGTTATCGCCGTATACTTTCGGCTTATACCCGCGGTGTTTCGGCTCGCTGATGTAGTAGTTCCAGCCCTGGCGCGTGGCGAAGTTGATGGCATCCTGTTTCGTGTGGAAATGCATCTCGGTTGCCTGCATGTAATCTGCAGACGCGGCATAGCCAATTGTCGGATCCTCCCAGCGGTTAGCGCGCGGAACGACATCCCAGTTTAGCCGCCAGCCTTTCTGCTGTTGGCGGCCGCTTTGGGTTGCTGACGGCGACAGCTTGTAAATTTGCACGGTGCGCTCCAGCAGATCCTTCGGCGCACCGCTCAAATTCGCACGATCTACAGCTAAAGCATCGTCGTTGATGTGCAGCTCGTTATAACTTTCGGTATTGGCTACTTCCTTCTTCTCGGTGCTGTAGCGCATAAACGAGGTCATTCGGAGCCCGTTTGCCCGCACCAGCGCCGCCCGTTTTAGTGCCAGCATCTGAATGTTTGCCGTTGATGGGGTTCGCTCGTTCAGCAAATGAAGCGCTAGCTATTGTTTGACCGTAACATGTGTCTCATGTGATATCATCACGTGATACCAGTTTCCATTATGCCAGTAACGTGTACACCTTCAATCACCATAGTAAACATCGCCCTAACCCAAGCTGGCCTTAAGCGCATGAAGTACCATTAAATTCGTATTTTTTTGATGTATATACATTAATGACATTTAAGCCAGTCAATTGCCTCCTCATCAGTAAGAAACTTCTCCCGCACGCATCCCAATTTACGACCGCGAGCTAGCTCTTCAGCATCGAGCTGCTGCCACTGCTCCCAAGATATACCCCTATAATCACCCAATTTGGTTACATGTTCTTGTTCGGTAAGAAATTGGGACAATTCATCACCAACTGCAAATGAGTCCATCATTGTAGATGCAATCACCCCGACGGGGCCCGTAGCGAGCCATCCTGCAGCAAAGACGTTCTCTGTACCCACCACGCGCCCGCGAATCCTTTTTAAAGTGTGCGTGTGCTCATTAAACTGCGCCCCAATTTGGTCAAGGCCCGGAAGCATTTGTGATTTGTAGCCAATGCTCGTAATTACTAAATCGGTTCGTGTGTACTCGGTTTTACCCGTCGCGTGTACTTTGCCATCATCTCCAATGGCATTTACGGACCATTCTACACCCTCAATTTTGTGATTTTTTAGCTTAAACTGCAATGGGCTGCGTAAAAACCGCAATTGCCACGCCTGGGTGGAATCACTTGGAGTTATCTTACGGACCAATTCGATTTTGCGCTTGTCCGCTCGCGATTGAGGCACCGCATCTAGCTCAGATGCTGGATTCACGGGTAGCATCGGTATGTGACTGAGCTCGCGCAACTCCTTGGTGGTAAACGCTGACTGCAGCAGGCCCCTCCGAGCAACAATTTCGACATGGTTCACTTGACTTTTACGCAATGCCGAAAGTGCCGGACGCGAAATGTCGGTTTCCTTTAAATCCTTGGGGGATTTCAGCAGAATACGGGCAATATCAAGTGCCACATTACCATTGCCAATTATCGAAACTTTTCGTGACCGCTGCAGTAATGGTCCCAAGGCCAATTGACTGAATCCTGGCTCGCTGTTGTACCAACCAACAAACTCCCGCGCGCTGATCGCTTGTTCCTCACCGGGAATGCCAAGCTTCCGCGCGTGCGACGCGCCGTACGCCAACAATAAAGCGTCATAGTTTTGAGCAAGTTGGGCAACTTTAACGTCTTTGCCAACCTCGCAATGGCCAAAAAACCGGAAATCCGTGCTGGCTACAACCTCATCAAACCGTTCCTGGCAGTTTTTCACTTCGGGGTGATCAGGCGCGACCCCGAAGCGTGTGAGGCCATACGGGAACGCATGTTTTTCAAACATGTCTACTTTGAGATGGGGTACTTTTTGCGCTACCCGCAAAACGGTATAAAAGGCGGCTGGGCCCGAGCCTACAACCGCGAGCGTCGGTGCCATGGCTGTGGGTCACGAACCGTTTATGCTGGGTTGGGGCACCATGCATGCCCGTACCCACACCTGTCTGCCTCATGCACCTATACATCACCCATTTACTTACATGTTCGCTCATAGTCAGCTAATGCTCAAGCAATTATCAACAATGAAGCAATTGGAGTCCATCATCTCATCCAAAGTTCTAGAGCATGGCCCTTTCGATAACTCCACAATCTCCCGGCTCAGTAGTGTAGTGTCAAACATGTTGAGACACCTAATACAACCCCTGAGTTACCGGAATAGTATATGTAGAGTTAACGCGATACTTCTCATCAGTTCCAATAACTGAATTGGTTTTTAGAGCACTTAGATAGCCCTGCCTGAGGGTGTAACTTGGGGTTGACAACGAGAAGTGTATTAAAGATCTCTTTTCTTATAGAGATTCCGTAGTTGTGACTGTATATAACATCCACTCAAAATGCTCTTTAAAACAGTTTCCAACAGTCAACGTGCCATCATTGGATATTCTCCAGCTGGGAAGTGAACTCTTATCAAATCGCTGACCTTGCAACGCAATTAAAAGGGCCTACTTGATCTATTAAGTCGATTCAATCAGTAACCAATTCGTGATTCGATGTATAAGTGCGGGTGAAGTGTATCAGGTTTTATCGTACGATATAATTCCCAATGCGCCTTTTTTAGGCAAATATGCGGGCCCAGAACTACATTGACGGCATTGGTTTAAAAGCTATATAATACATGAACGCCACCTAATGAGGGAAAGCACAATCCATCATCACACTAGGCAAACCCACCACACTAGGCAATGCCACAACACACCGTAAAACCACCACACACGGCGGTATCAGCCTGATATAACATTATTTATTGAATTTATATAGGCCGAACAAACCAAAAAGTGGCAAACAAAAAAATATGTCGCAGCGATTTTTCGCGGGCGTTGAGGCTGACAACCGCCCAGATAAATAATATTACGCAAGCACCCCACCACCACTTCTCGAGCAGCATCCATGGTTGAGCCCACCCAGTTACAAGATCCCGGCGAGTCCGCTAATCGCGAGCTTGGCGAGGTACCAAAACCGAAGTTTAAGACGAACAACGTAAACCTGGTATTTAAAGCCGTTGCGCACGAGCCCAACGCCGACGGCGCCGCCGAAGCGCAGCCCGGTGGTTTAACCGGCGCCCACGCCGCGAAGCCGCCAGTTATCGTGCAGAACGGCAGGCTGACTCTTGGCAAGAAGCGTGATAGCGTGTCGATGTCTCCAACTCCGGAAGCCGCTCCAGGGGGCACGCCCGCTCCGGCAACGTCTGCTCCAGCAAACTCCCCAACTCCAGCGGCCCCCGCGAGCTCGGCCGCGCCGAGTACTCGCGGCGCCGATGCGCCCACAAACGGCAATGTGGAGCATGACGAGCGCAAGCACGTCAACTTCACGAAGGAGGAGCTGACGAACAAAGGCATCAGTTTAGCCGGCCGGTTCCATTCGTCGAGCAGCGTAAACTGGGAGGACGAAGAGGTGGACTGGGCGCCCAGCGAGAAGTCGGTTAGCGAGTTTAAACGGCGTTTATCGTCGTCGAAACCGCGGCCAGCCTTCACGCCGGCCACGAGCAAATTGGCACCGGCTAAGCCCGTGACGCCGCCGCCGGCCCCCCACGGCGCTGGTGCCACGCCGCTGTCGCCAGTTGCTCCAGCGCACGCCCCCGATGCTCCGGCATGGGGTACGCGCGCCGCTGCGCCCCAGGCCAAACCACTGAGCCAAACGATTAAAGAAGCGAAAGAAAAGGGCGGCGTGCCGCTCAGCAGTAGTTTAGGCGCGCCGAGGCACGCGCGTGCTCCGCCGGCACTGGCCACGCGCCGCGCCCACGACAATGGCGGCGACGCTTTAAGCCGCTTCCGCATCCATGCCCCCGTGCGCCCGACCTCGCATTTCGGCCCGCCGCCCATCAACCCGCGCGAGCTGGAGCCCGCGGAATCTGACCATCAATTCAACGCGTTCGGCCACGGCAGCGGGTCTGTCGGCTCGCGAAGCCACTTCGACGGTTTCGGCGATGATTTGCAGTGGAATAAGCCGCGGCGCGCACTAAACGAGCCGCCGTTGCGCCCAGAACTGAAGCCTGCTCCGCTGCCGGTAACAAACGGAACACACGCAACGCATCCAATTGTGCATGCTCCCCCCACCGGAGTGCACGCTGCTTCCGCTAATTCTCAAGATGCCCCCCTGAAAATCCCGGATCGGCTGAAAATTCATACTGATGTGGAGCCTGAACTCGATTTAGCGGAGGTTAAACGGCGGCAGAAGGAGGAAATGCATAAGAAACTCGAAGAAGTTAGGAAGCGCAAAGAGGAGGAGCGTGCTCAGGAGCTCAAGAAAGAAGCAGAGTTGAAGGCGTTACGCGAACAGTGGCACAAAGAGCAGGAGGAGAAGAAACGCGCCGAGGCTGAGCGGCTCCACAAAGAACAGGAGGAGAAGAAACGTGCCGAGGCTGAACGGTTGAGGGAGCGCGAGCGCCGGAAACTCGAGTTTGACAAACGCCAAGAGGAGTATCTTCGACGCCGTGAGGAGAAATTGGCGCGTGCAGAGCAAGAACGTGAGCTTGAACGCAAGCAGAAAGCAGAGGAGCGGCGCAAGCGTAAAGATGAAGAACGGCGTAAACGGAAAGACGAGGAACGGCAAATTCCACTGAACCCCTCGGATTCCACCGCCAAACTGGAGCCTGTGAAGCCCACGGAGCCCGCTGCTAAACCGGAGCCCGCTGCTGAACCGGAGCCCGCTGCTAAACCGGAGCCCGCTGCTGAACCGGAGCCCGCTGCTGAACCGGAGCCCGCTGCTGAACTGGAGCCCGCTGCTGAACCGGAGCCCGCTGCTAAACCGGAGCCCGCTGCTAAACCGGAGCCCGCTGCTAAACCGGAGCCCGCTGCTAAACCGGAGCCCGCTGCTAAACCGGAGCCCGCTGCTAAACCGGAGCCCGCTGCTAACCCGGAGGCCAAAACTGCTGAGCAGTTTGCCCGCACAAACCCTGTCGATTTGCTGAAAAAGACTGAACAAATTATGGAGCAGACGGGCCACAAATGGGATAAAAGTTTCCAGCGGTGGGATCACCACGATCCCCCGTTGTTCACACCGCGGCAGCGCAACACGGACCTGGCATTACCCACTGCTCCAGCGGCCGCACCGATCAAGCCATTTAAACCCAAGCGTGCTCAGTTCAAGCCTGCGGAATCGAAGCCCGAACTGGATTCGAAGCCCGAGCCACAGCCAGAGCCTTCCAACGAGCCTTCAAAGTTCGAGCCTTTAAAGCCCGAGCCGTTCAAGCCCGCACGCGTATCGGATCTCTCTACTGCCCCCGATGCACAGCGTACACAGCTCCGTTCTAAATGGCGGCGTGAGGAGGATCAGCGTAAAGAAGGTTCTCCCGACGGTACGGTGCTTCCTGCCGCGCCAGCGGCTATGCTCGCTTCCGTACAGGTCCCTCCCGTGCAAGCACCGGACTTCATTGAATTCACCGGTACTTTGGACATGTCCACAGTTTTAACGGCAGCGGTGATCCCCGCCAACCGTGGCCCCGGTCGGCCCTTCGTGTTAGTCGAACAAAAAACGGGTGTGGACGCGCCGCGCCGTAAACCATTCCGTGCGCCCCATTCGTGGCAGGAAAGAAAGCCCGGAAAGCCGTTTAAGAAGTGGCCTCCTCGTGCATTGACGGCAAACACCGCAAGCAAGAAGTTCTAGTCTATATTTATATCTAATGCTATACCAGCGTTCAGCGTTAATGATGCTCACAGCGTTCAATTTGTAGCCTTAATTCATAGCCTGAATAGCAGTTCCTACCAGATCATAACCTTCAATGTTTACTGTGCATACATTACATGTGTTCCGATTAGAACTCTTCAATATATTTGTTTTACGTCCTTACGGCAGTGGCTAATGCGATAACTATCGCTCGGGGGGGAATCGGTGATGTTATTAGTAAGCGCATGACGCACCTCAAGTCTATTTTTAGATTCAACTGGAACTCGAAAAATGAGGAGGAAGTTTCGAGCCGCAAACCACGTAAGGCGGTGCCATCACGTCGATATGAAATATATTCAAAATCCTCAGCTTTAAAGTAGCAAATAGCCCGCGCAAACATCGACTTTAATCGAAGTTGGGTGGTTCATTGACATTGCGATAAGGGCAGGGGAACTACCACTTAAAGAACGCCAAATATCGCTGGAGAAATTGTTGCTTTTCAGCGCTTTTAAGACACAACTGGAATTAAAAAAGCCCAAGTTCACCACCCTGGAACTTATCATCCCAAACACCTTTTTGAACTTTGTTAACTAACCCCCCTCCTACCGAGAATGCTCACGCTAGCCTCACTTGTTTCTATGTACGGTAATGCTCTTCAACAGGACTCTGGGGTTCATGAAAACATATTTCCCAATTACACTCATTCAGGAGTTTGCTTCTGATTACATTCGTGCTCTCCAAGTTACTGACAACGGTGATTATCAAGTTCGTGAGAGCATTCTTTGCAAGAAGTTTTGCGTAAGTGCGAAGCTACTACTACGTACATTCGTACTATTTGCGGTATGATGCATCTTACTGCTTAAAATGATCAATCAGTAGCTTCAGCTAAGCCATCCAACGAGTAAACATCATAGAGGCCTCTCCTATCATTCGACCTTGGTGCAAATGGTTCGCTTCGGTCTCGTGAATACTTTGCTGCTCTCCAAAGGCCGTAAGTAATCAAGGATAAACTTTAGCGCGGTCAATATCACCCAAAACATGGGTCGTAATTGAAGGTTAGTATCCACGGCTGATAGCGTGTGTTGTTCTACCAGCAACGATGAATCCAAACCGCGGTACATTCGTGTAGTCACATTAGCGAACAGACGCAGGATATACAGTTGCTAACGGTGTGTTTTGCTAACAGTGTGTTTTGCTAACAGTGTGACGTCGTCTTTGATTAGCTTGGATTCGAGCTTTGGGTGGAGCTTGTTCAGATGATTTACGGTTGTGCCTCGGCCAGCCCTTCATACGAGAAACGAACGAGGTACCATGTCACCATTGAACGTGTGACGAATACCTGGCCTGATATGATATGCGTCTTAAATTGAGACCCAGAAGGGCAGGCCTTCGCGGCCTTCCACGCGCGGACTGATAGTGTCTTAGTGGGCAGCCCATGTATTCGATCTACCCAGGAAGCAAAAGTTCAACTGGCAACTTGTAACCCGATGTCCGGCAAAACACCTGCCTCCAACGATTATATTCAGCACCTGAAATCAAAATCAACAGTTTTTCATTGCAGATTGTTACTCCCAGCATGCTGCACACGGTTCATTCTTGACTGCATCGTCTTGGAGTACAATTGCACACGGTGAATTGAGGGTGTTAAATATGTTTCAAATTAGTAGTAGTTTGACTTATGTAGTGAGTATGAGACTGCAATGCACCATTGCTGCTAGTTCAAGCGAAGCCCCGGTGGCGTGAAGATATTATTAGAGTTCAGATAACGTTCAGTTCCCCGCCTTCAATGCCAAGTCCTATCAAGTCTACAAAACGGTATATAGTACTACACGAGTTCGTAGCATACCGCCTACCGCAGTTGATAAGTCGTTGATATTTTTTTTATTTAGTATTTCATTAACTCGTTAATTTTTGCTAGTATTAATTCACGAACTCGTAACTCACTCGTTAATTCGCTACTCGCGACCTCGTGCGGTTCGGGTGCGGCGGCCGTCGCCCGTGCCGAGGGCACCCCAGCCCCGATGAGCGAACGTTTGTAATTAAACCGGGTAAGCCAGTTTACCATGAGTGCTGAGGCGCAATGCAAGGCGTGCGGCAAGCCGATGACGGAAGGCCGTGCGTACGAGCTGGGCAGCCACCGCTGGCACGTCGAGTGTTTCCGGTGCTCGAAATGCAACAACCAGCTCACCGCACACTCGAGCATGCTGGTGCTCGGCGACGGCACGCCCGTGTGCGCTGATTGCAGTTACATTTGCGTTTCGTGCGGTAAGAAAATCGCCGACATGGCCGTTTTGACCAACGACCTGGCGTTCTGTGCCGCGTGTTTTGTGTGCCGCAACTGCAAAAAAAGAATCGATGATCTGCAGTATGCGCGGACGTCGCAGGGGATATTCTGCATGGCCTGCCACACTGCGTTGTTAGCGCGTAAACGCCAACGCCAATTACTGCGCCAGCAGCAGCTCGCAACGCCGTCGCAAATATCAGCGACGCCACCAACAAACAGTGCGGCGAGCGCTCGAAGTTTACCGTTAGAAAGCCGAAATAAAGATTTACCGCCTCCGCCGCCTTCAGAACAACTGAAAGGCGATGAACCGGTTAAGGGCGATCAATCAGAGGTTGAAGACTTATCGGCTTCTTCTTCTTCTTCTTCACGTTCTCGCACGAACCGCGTGCCCCGGAAGCAGTTGGCACCTTCTGCGTTTCATCACAACGAGCAATTGAACCATTCCTCGCCTTCTTTGGAGCTGGACAACCCGTTAAACACGCCCAGCGACGAATCCGAGCGGGATTCTCCGCCGGTGGCCACAATGACAGCTTCCGCGCCCGCGTTGCGCAACGGCCAGGCAACGCCAACCCGGCATGCCCGCAGCAAGTCCCAGGAATCGCGGAAAACGCCGCGGTCAGACTCGCGGTCGCGCGCGGAAACGCCTTCCAATTTAAGCGTGCCGCAGCGGTCGCAATTGCGGCCCACAAGCCCTGCCCGCAGTGCGGGGTGGAATGATTCGCCCAGTTCTAGCCAATTGCTTCCGCCACTGGCGGCCAATGCTGTTCCACCTATCCCTGTGGATCGCTTGCCATTAACGCTTGATGGCACGGGTTCACCCACGCAGGCTGCAGCACCAACAACTGCTCCGAAATCTCCGTTCAGCAGGTGGTGGCATGTCCGTGATGCGAATGTTCCCAGCAATCTTCCCAGCAATCTTCCCAACAATCTTCCCAACAATCTTCCCAACAATCTTCCTAGCAATGCTCCCAGCAATGTTTCTAGCAATGTTCCTAGCAATGTTTCTAGCAATGTTCCTAGCAATGTTCCCAGTAATGTTCCTAGCAATGTTCCTAGCAATGTTCCTAGCAATGTTCCCAGCAATGCTCCCAGCAATGCTCCCAGCAATGCCTCAACTGAAAACTCGTCACCCCAGGACCGCTCATTAAACCATCGACGTAGTTTAAGCGAAGGGCTGCTTACCGTGATGAGTGCCGGGAACAGTCCCGCTAGTAAACGCAAGTTCCCCTCTGGAAAGTTACCTACCGAGGGCAGGCCTACCTCAGGCCCGTCGCCACAACGCAATGCTTTAAGCATCCCTGGAACATTGCCGGAACTTATGGCTGCACTGGCAGTGGAACGACGGCGGGTTCATGAACTCGAGGGGCAAGTCGGTAGGTTACGCATGCAGAATGCTCAACAACATGAGAAACTGAAACACATTGAAACGCACGACACGCTGCGCAGTGAACTTGCCGAGCTGCAGCAGCAAGTGAGGCGTGCGCGGGAAGAACATAAAGTGTTGGTGTCGCGGAACACGCAGTTGGTCGACATGAATGCTGAGCTTGAACGGCAAACATTGGAGAAATTCGGTCCTAACACTTTGTGGGGCTCGGCATTGAGCACTGATCAAGTTAAAGAACGACCGCCGCAGGTGACTAAACTCGATGAGCATGTGAACAGTGCCGGGAATACCTTACAAGCGCAGTTCTTACCCTTGAAAACCGCTAAGCAGTGGCTGTTTAGGCGACCGAACAAACCGGCCGGGTTAATGCAGCAACAGCATAACGGAAACAGCTACCTTAGCAACAACTACACCACAGACCTGTCTGGAGCGACGGGTAACCTATATGCGAGCCCCAATGACACGAAGCCCGATCATGTAGTACAGAACGGCATTATTGGCGAATCTCTGAGTCACCGCGTGCAATTGGACCGCACCGAGGTGCCGAAATTTGTCACTAAATGTTTAACCGAAGTAGAAACGCGCGGGCTCGACGTTGAAGGGGTTTACCGCAAGCCAGGATCCAAGTCTCAAGTAGATGCTTTGCTGGAAGAGTTCGGGTCGAATGGGGATCCTGAACGTGGCGAGGAATTGCTAAAAGGTGAGATCCCGGCCATAACGTCGGCAGTCAAGCAGTACCTCCGGAAGCTGGCGGAGCCGGTTATCACGTACGACTGTTATGAGGCGTTCATTGCTGCGGGGAACTCGCGGAATTTGCGGTACTTGACGAAAGCAATCCAGAGCCTGCCCCGCGAAAACCAGGCAACTTTGAAGGTAGTTGCCCTCCATTTGGCGCTGGTCGCCAGTCACGAGTCGAGCAATTTGATGAATATCAAGAACCTGGCCATGGTGTTTGCACCAACACTGGCGCGGGAAGAGACCGGTGACCGCGAGGTGCAGGACATGCAGGCGAAAAACGAAGCCACGCAGATGCTGATTGCGAACGCAAAGACGCTGTTTGAGGAGCCGGATGAGCTGTTATGAATGACGAAATATTTAAGCGTTAAATATATACTTTGACTATCATTGAGTACTTCCTGTTTGGGTGGTTGTTTTCAGGGCAGCGGTCCGTACCCTAATCGCCCGTGTCGACTATACCCAGTACGTGCGACTGCCGACTGCCGACACCCAGTACGGCTTCGACAAATTATCATGAATCACCAAGACGAGGTTGGCTTATATCTAATAAATACATCTCCATAGAGGTTTGTGCATATATCAGCTCTAGAATTACTACGGTTATCCATGTAGTAGTACGGCAGGAACGGCAGTATATATCATCAAACAGCCATTACAGAGTGTGTACCGTTTCTTCCCTGCACCCAAACAATCAACAATGCAAGCAATGTTTTTATCCAATGGAAGCATCTTCGAGAATCATGAGTCTCCGCACAAAATTGGGGCCTCAGGTTGGAATGTTTAAGCGTTTTAAGTTGTCAACACGTCGTATCTTCAGGCGGCCCATGGATGCCCCGTAAACCACCACCGGAAGCCGTGCCCGTTTGTTGACTCACCGCCGCCTGTTGACTAACCGCCGCCTGATCGCTGTTTTACTACCGTATTTCCCCGACGGCCCCATAAAGGTACGCCAATGCTTGTATTATTCAGTTGTAAATTCTCGCCCGACCCACCTCAATTGTGATAGAATCGCTATATAATTTATTTATTAAGTATAGAACACTGGAAACAATCGCGTCAAAACGCACGTCGTTGGTTCGGCTAGCAAGTGTCACCACACCGCAACGAAAATGACGCGTCCTTGAGCCCGAATTGGTCATTAAAGTTTAACTATTTTATCACCTAGCTACTGCCTCAGTGGAATCACCAATGCCATCATTAGGGGTGATGTACTTCTATAAGTTATCTACAATTGCGGCTTTTCACGCACATAATGCGTCGGGCATTCGTAACCACCAACATTCTTTTCTAAATACTGTTGGTGGTAGTCCTCAGCGTCCCACCAGTTCTGAATTGGCACGATTTCTGTGGTGATTGCGTCCTTCCAAAACGATTTCTGGAACTTTGCCTTGACTTCCTCGGCAACTTGTTGCTGCTCGGCATCGTGAGTGAAAATAGCCGAGCGGTACTGCGTTCCCTGGTCAGGACCCTGCCGATTCAAGGTTGTAGGGTCATGAATTCGGAAGAAAAAGTCGACGATTGTTGTGTAAGTCAGTGTAGTTGGATCAAACAAGATTTGTAAGGCCTCAGCGTGGTTCGTTGTCTTCGTGCATACCTCTTTATACGTGGGATTCTGTGTAGATCCACCGGAATAGCCGACTTCCGTAGCAACCAGTCCCTTACCTAAAAAGTGCTTGCGGTAGATGTGCTCAACGCCCCAAAAACACCCGGCAGCCACAGTTGCCACTTTTAAGTTTGGTTTCTCTTCAAGCTGTTTCAGAAATTTCGCAGAGATCGTGGCCATTTTACGCTAATTGAGGAGGAAGGATGGCGCAATCACACCGTTTAAAACGGTTAGTGCCGTTTGCCCTATGCATGGGCCAAGTCACGTGAGATGTTACCCCGGCCTGGTTTAAGTAAAGCCCGCATTAGGAGTGTCGAAGCATCGGAGGTCGAGGGGTAGCTCGCTCCTCGGGCCACACCATAGGCTCAACGTAGGCCCAACATGGTCCTCCCAGCGTGTATATATTGCTTTTTGAGGCATTGCTCAAGTTGGGGTATACCGAATAAAAAAAGATCGCTCCAATTCTATATCCAATTAACTTTTTGATGACTTCTTTCACAAATTCGAAACTTAAAGAGTTGGCGTTCATTGCTTTTAACACGCTCGAAAGTAAGCTGCTCCACACCAAACCGCGCGAGGTTTCGGCTAGTTTACTGGAAGGTTTACCGGCCAAATCGTCATTGTTCGTTACCTGGAACAAGAACGGTCAATTGCGTGGTTGCATTGGCACATTCCAGGAATTGCCGTTGATTGAAGGTTTACGCAAATACTCGCTGGTTGCAGCTCTTGAAGATCCGCGATTCAGTCCGATAAAGGCCGAGGAATTGCCGCAATTGGCTGTTTCGGTAACGTTTTTGGGCCCGCTGGAACCGTGTGTGAACACGCACGATTGGACCATTGGCGTGCACGGCGTTCAAGCAGACTTTCCCGGTGGCTACTCAGCCACTTATCTTCCCGATGTTGCTGAAGAGCAAGGGTGGACGAAACACCAAACGCTTATTTCGTTGGCCCAGAAGGCAGGCGCGCCATCTATCCACGGCGTTGAGTTGTCAAGGTACGAGGGGGTTAAGGCCAAGCTCAATTACAAGGATTACAAGAAAATGTAATTACATACGTTCTTATTTAAAAAGACGCTGTTATTTAAAAAGATTTTGCAGTGGCAAGCCATTGGGCGCTAAACTGTTTAGGACCCTCTTCTTCCCACACTGCGTTGTGCCAGGGGCCGAATTCATGCTCAATTTGCGTCCACAATTCTTCATTGGGTTGAGATCGGCCAATTGCACTGTTTTCCAGGGCGGCATCCAGTTCAGCAATGGATCTAATGCCAATTACGAGGTCGCCATCCCACCGGTTGGCCGAGAACTGCGTTGCAACATCGGCCAGCTCAATTCCCTCAGCCTTCAACTTCTGAGCGATCTCCTTTGCCCGTTTACGTAGTTCGGGTTGGGCATTGTGGAAGGCATGCGTTGATCCGCTCCGCAGCAATGACATGCTCAACGGCGATGCATTCACAATCACCGCCACGCCAGCTTTTTCGAATTTGGGACGGTACTTGAGCAACAAATTGTTTTGTAAAGTCAAATTGCAGTAGCTGAGGATGGCATCGAGCGGCCTTCCCAGCCGTTCCATGGTTAATTGAGCTGCGGTGAGCAGCACATCTAATGGGTACCCGCTGATACCGACCTCACGGACAACGCCGGCATCTTTAAACGCAAATGCCGTGGTGATTGCCTCCAAAACCTTGTCTGGGGCGCCATACTCGACGTCGTGCACGTACAATCTATCGATATAGCTAACCTGAAGCCGTTTCAACGAGCGTTCAACACTTTTTCGAACACTTGCTTCAGAAAAATCAAAAGTGGGCCCGTCATATCGACAGCATTTGGTGCAGATCACCAGCTTAGACCTGTCGGTGCCCAATTTTTTCAAAGCCGCACCAATGATCTCTTCGGAGGGGCCATAGCCAGCCGAAGTGTCTATAGTTGTAACACCTCGGTTGAATGCGTGCTGCAGAACCGCAGACATGTCGCCAACTGCGCCTTCTTCATCGTACTGGTTGTTGAACGCACCAGCTCCAAATACAATGCCCGGCATGCCCTGCCCTGTGCAAAAACAGTAACTTTATGTGGTACACCTAATATTTATTTCGTATACAGGCATGTCATTTTGTACATTTGAGAACTTATAAGTACTTATAAAATACACTACACTTACTACAATTAGTATGTGTGACCGAGTGGGTCCATGATCACTGGGGCGGGTGAGGGTACGGCAGCTAATTAGATATCAAGATCACTATATACATGTAACTACTTCTTATCCGAGTTAGCCGAGGCGAGCTTTTGTCGCAATTCCTCGGCCTCCTTACGTTTGACTTGGGCTTCTTCTTCAATTCGTTCCAATTCCAAAATCCATAACCGTTCGCGCTCTTTGGCCTTCTTACGCATCATTTCCTGTGGAGTTCCGCGGAATCCACCAACATCAGTGTCGCCAAAGTACCAAGCACCGCCAATTAACGCAGCCACAGTAAATCCCTGGAACGCCACGCGCCAGTAAAACATGCGGTTCGCCAACCGTGGATCGCCATTCCTCAAAGCCCGGCTGGAGAGGTATAAAGCGCCACAAGTCAGCGTGATACCAAGGGGAACCAAAGGTTGCTGGATGCTTTTACGCAAAAGCTTTTCACCCAACGACTCCCTTGGCTTGTCGGCATCGGGAAGGCTGGTCGGTAACGGAACTGCTCCCATGAGAAGGATGACACATCTCAGCCAGAAGGGGCAGTTGAGTGGTGCAGATGTAATGAGACCAGTAAACATATAAATGTAAGTATAGTAATGAATGCATCTACTCAGATCTTTATGCACCGAACACTCGCTCAGCTGCACCCATCGGCATTGATGTACATGTAAACAGATGAATGCGAGCAGATCGGGGCTCAATGCAGTTGAGCGATGGGTGCAGGTCAATGCAGTTGAGCGATGGATGGGTGCAATGAGCGATGGTGCAGATCAATGCAGTTGAGCGATG